>VYZW01031253.1:131744-144665 GCA_013401315.1 Balaeniceps rex | reverse complement strand
GGGATGTATAGTAGGGATGTATGTGCTTGTTCAGATGAAACGGGAACTTCTCTTTGAAGTTTGTCGCCGAATTATGCTAGTGTCAATGTTTTTCCAGGGTCACTGTCCCCTGCTGGGGCAGGGACAGTCTGGCTCTGCTGGAGGATTGCTAGAGATTTTGAACTTGAACGAGGACTGTTGAAGCTGGCATATTGTCCCAAGAGGCCGCATCTGCATGTTGATCAAAAGTCTGAGGGAAAGCACAGCGAACATTTTGGTTGCCTTCCAGGACTTGTAGGTAGGAGGATTTTTGACTTGGCCTGGCAATTGTCTTGCTAATAATGAAAATGAGAGGTGGCCAGCATGAGAGTTAGGGAGTGCGAAAGAGTTGTCCTCTGCTTTATGACAGAGCTAAGAGGGAGAACAGGTGGTCACAGAATCACTTATTCAGAAGAAAACTGGAGACAAGGACGGGAGAACTTGAAGAATGATGACAGGAAGATGAGAGACATCTTCAAGGGTATGCAGTAACAGCTCAAGGGAAGACAAGCAGTTTCTTACTTTTAGTTGTTTGACTCCAGGGAGAATTTAACTTATCATTTATTTGTAGGGCTGTTGATAGAGACAGGGCTGAAAATGAGAAGACTCTGAATTTCGCCCCCTAGAAAGAAAGGAAATAATCATTGCAGTCATTCACATTTCAAGCAAAACAGGAGTTTTGCTTCCGATGCCCACTCAAGAAGATTTGGCAGTCAGAAGTACGGGCGGACTGTGGTCCCCTATTGCTCTGGAGCAGCTCATGAGATTGCATTGCAAAATAGCCGTGAAAATGTTAATTTTGAAGTATGTGCTGTGGTGTGGGAAGAGCAAGTGGGAAATGATGATACATGAGCAGCATCGATCAACCAGCATGTGCTGTGATTACCGAGGGCTCAAGCAGATCTCTTTACTGCTTAGGGAAGTTCCTCTGCCTCCTTAAGAATCACGAGAGGCTTTCCCGTTAGGCAAAAATAATACTGCAGGAACTTGTGAAGTGTTCATTAAGTACAGTAAGCGCAGGAACTTTGTAAGCGACTGAGTGTCACTTTGATGGATAGACTACAGTAGGTTATACTCAATAAATCCTCATGATCTCTACGTGCATTGCCATTCAAAATGAATTATTATTCCTAGATAAAGAGCTACTGAAAGTCTAAAAGGTCTGCATGTTGTGCACTGTCATGTCCTGGGTTACTGGGCCATGCAAGTGGTGCCACACAAGTCAGTGTGGAGATGGGGAATTAGCAAGCTTATTGGACCCTCACAGGGATGGAGCTGGGTNTGAGCAGGGAAGAGGGAGAAATAGAGAGAAATGACTTTTTTTTAAAAAATGAAGGATTGAAAATACTATGGGGTTAAAGCAGAACCCATTTCAAATTTGTAAAATTCACTTGGCTTTCACCATATTAAAGCTTAGGCACAATTAAAAAAGACTTTGAAGAACTGGGAGATTCTTTAGGTGACGTGAAAAGGTAGGAGGATGACAAGGCAAGCGTGCCGTCTGCGTTCATTTGTAAGTGGAACTGAACTTCGTTAGCTTGGTGATGTCTGAGAACAAAGCTAACTTTATTCAGCTTTTGACCAAGATATTGGGAGTCGTGTCATTTAAACTTTGGCATTAGATTCCATACTTCGTCTGTGCCCATGGGCATGACTAGGATACAAACGGGCTTACTCATTTTCTAATTGCTTTCATTGGACCATGGATGGAAAGCAAGCAGGACATATGCGGGTGCAATATTCCAGGGCCAGAAAGAGACGTTTGTTGATCATGTCACTGTATAATATCACAGCATATAAAAGCATACAGTATTGAAAAACCTAGCCACCTAATTTCCTGGCATCAGTACTAATTAAAAAGCAAATTGGAGTGGGAAGCAGGTGAAGAATATCCAACTATTTCTATGATCATAACTACTTGCAGTAAAGGACAGATAAGTAAATGTGTTTGAATTGGCAAACATTCATTGTACATCTTCAAGGCTGCTGAGAAAATAAAATTCAATTTTTTCTTTTTTAAACAGAGATGCATTTATTATTCTTCCTGCTATTTAGTACACAATAGCCTTAGTAGATACAATACAATAATAAGGCTGCTGGATCAGGTCCAAAATAAACCTACAGTGACCAGGTCCTATAACATGAATATCTATCTGAGCGTGACGTTTTAGTTCACTGAATTGCCCTCCTTGCTCCATTTGCCAATGTCTGTAGGCAGTGACCTTGCAAAGTGGCCACATTTAGATTGGCGTCAGCACAAAGTGGGGAAGGAGGGCTCTTGGCTGAGGGGAGGCTGGGTTCCTTTCTCCAACACTGTGTGTGGTACAAGAGGTTTGGGGAGGAGCTGAGTGGAAGCCCTGGGTTAGAAGCAACGTGCCGATGTTGTGGAACATGCCTACTCTGAAACATATGCTTTTCTGGCATCACTACCTTCTTCGGTTGATGCTAAAACTGTGTGGAACAGTATTGCTCGCCTCTTAATATTTGTGTCTCTGCTGGGGTGAATGGTGATGGAGAGTGTATGCTAGAACAGGTGTTTAACCTGGATCTTTGACTATGGCTCTGCAGAACTGGTTATGCTGTCTTCCTTAATCTGCTTCACATTATTTTTAGGTTGTGACTGTGAAAAAGCTAGCAGTTTGCTGGAGTCAATTTTCAAGAAAAGCCAGTAACAGAGTAAGAATTTCTGACAGTCTTAACTTGTGCTGAAAGCCTACAGTTTCTCAGGTGGCAAGAGCACAATATTGAGGAAAAAAAATGGCAGCCATCAAAGCATGCTCTTAACAGAAATATTCTGCTAGCTTTTTGTGACTCCTTGTTTCACAAAGAAATGCCCAGATTTAGAAGGCGTGACTTGGACATAGTCCTATACTTTATGCTGTCAATCTAACCCCCCTTCCCACTCGATCGCTTGTCCCAGTCACAGACTTTGTGAAAAGTATTTTTCTTTTGCTAGGTCTCTTGGCATGGTTCTTCCTCTGGTACTGCTGCTTGTTGCTCTTTATTGCTGAAGAAGTGGAGAGCTGAAATGACTGATCATCATGTTTGGGCTCCTTCCTGAAGAAGGACCTTCCTTCTGGCTTTAACATGCAGATGGACAAAATTGGAGGAGGAATGTGATCCCGCACTTTTGGTAGCTTTGTCCAAAAAGAGGGTGAGGGAGGGCTCTAGACTTCTTTCCTGAAAAACTCTTCTATTCATATCCCTCTTGAGAAGAAAGGAGGAAAGAACAGAAAGGTGCTGGCCCTACGACCGTGGAAAACTTGCCCCAGGAAAAGCAAGTTTCCTATAGTTTCAAAAGTACTTTCTCACCTTCTTGCTTTACCAGGAGTTAGTGTAAGGTGTGCTGTGAACTGTAAGCAAAGTATAGTGCTTCTGTGCCCCTAAACATGCCCTATAGGTACTCGTTACATGATTGGGATGCAGTACACATTGAGGATCAGAAAAAAGGAGTGTGTGTATGAGACGTAATAGTTCTTTGGTAGGATGTGACAGCGTGGGGTCGGTTTTGCCTTCTCTTACAGGCAAATCTTTACTGAATTCAATATGGGTTGACAAGCATTGCTGGTGTTGGGAATTGGCCTTGGCCAGCTATGAGGCTGCAATAACTTTAGTGGCTTAGTGATTTAGCCCTCTAGTAGCAGCACACGACACAGGGCTCTGTGCTATGAGGGTTCCTGCACAGTGGACATGCTGGTCTTGGAAAAGCTTGCTCAATAACTCAGGACTTGCTTCTCAAGTTACTACAGCTTCTGAAAGAATTTGCCTCCGGTGTGCACAGCCTCCATGCTCAAAACATAAAAAATTGGGTGCCATTTTACTTGATTCCAATTGTTTTTGATGCTGTGAAAATGAGATGCTTAGAAATAATTATGCTGACCCTTAATGCTGTTTTTCTTTGGTTTCAATGGCTTGTACTAATTAACGGGGTCCTTTCTAGTTTCACTTGAGTGGGACTGACACAGGCACAAAGATCACAGGATGGCATTTACATTACTCTGTTTCATTAAACAGAAGAAGATTCCGTTTAGCAAGAGACACCTCCGAGGAAAACAATGCCAGAGGAAACAAAACTATTTCTGTGCTCACAGAGAACAGGGCTTCAATACAGTAGTCTAATTAAGATGGTTATCTGCTGGTAAACAAACATAGCTGACTTCTGTACAGTGGACAGGGGAATTTAAGGAGAAAATGTATCGATTGAGTCTGGAAGAAGAGCTACGGCTCAACAATGCACCAGATAAACACATATGCTTTCTCTGTCTCTTTCTTTCACATTGAGCAGATCTGATTGTGTAGGGAAACTTTTTTTTTTCTCATTTGTGGTTTTCTTTTTTTTTATTTTTCTCCTATCATGCTTTTCTGTGAAAGACTTTGCAGTGATGGGTTGGCAACATGGGTCAGCCAATTCAGCTCTTCAGTGAATCGCTTTGTTTAATTCCTTATTCTTTGATTCTGTCAGCTCTGAAAACACACTGTTGGTGCCGCCTTGGTTGAAATTTGTCTGCAGATCCCTGCTGTATGAGTTAAGGCTTGTGCAGATGGTGGCAGTGCTGATCAAAATGACACTAAAGAGTTGTTTTCTCTTTTCTAAAGCCAAGCAAGAGCATTTTAAACAAGCGGGCAGCTATTATGATTTTGGTGGCTTTTATCGCTGCTCTGTAAAAAGGTATAAAATCCCTTTGGCTGCCTCTTCCACTTGTCTAATTTGAAAAAAAAAAAAAAAGTAAAACCTCCCCAGAAACTGGTGGGTATAACTGTTGCATTGCTTCAAAATCTCTTAGAAATCATAACTTTATGAAGTGACAGATGTTTTCATTTTGGTGTGAAGCCCTGTTTGGACCAAAGACACTCAGGAGCATGAGGACTGAGGAGGCTTCACTGAGCACTGCCAGAGTCTGAATGAGCAGTGCCCAGGCAATCCTGAGGAAAGGCTGGACGAGGATGTTGCAGAGGGCATCTACGGAAACCAGCTTGGTGCTGTGCACTGGGAAACTGTCCCTGGTGGCCTCATTTCACTTGGGTAAGTACATTGCCTGTTCTGTTGTAAACGAACAAAATATCCCACCTAGCATTTTCCCATTTTTTGAATAAGCTGTAGATATATCTGCATCGTTCATGTAGATGTATCCAAGCTAGCTCTAAACAAGGTAAGGTAGACTACAAAGAAACAGGGCAGTAGGGTAAAAAGCAACAAACCTTTGTTTAGTCAGGTTTTCCTCTACCCGTATTTTGTGTTATTGACTTGTAAGTTATGCAATAAGTCATCTGGGAAGCTGCGGGAAATACATCTGGTCTGTGAACACAGGTAAGGCAGGGAACGGGGTTGTGCTCAAGTCATGAAGAAGGCAACATCAACCACCCCCACTTTCTACTACTCTGGTTTCCATAAATTTCTCACAACTGATACCTCAAACCTGAAGCTGATTCAATGAGATGTGTCGGACAAAGCTGAATGGCATTTCTGTGTGAGAAAGAGTCTCAGTGGTTTGGCCCAAACATCCAGCCAAGGTGTGGGCAATGCCATGTTGTTTAGTTGACCACTCACAGGCTATAAATAATAGGTAGTCAAGGAGGTAGTTGAAGTGACTAGTCCACAGACAGAATCCATATGTTGAAATATGTTTGCATTAATTTTTTGCCGAAGAGACTTGAATAATGAGCGGATTAGTAAAAATCAAAGTCCTTTGTGGATAATTTATGAACAGGAGCAAAAGGAGGTAAGTGATGAACTGCAAATAGTTCTCCTAGCTGTACTTGTTGGCCTGTGGAATTCAATCAATGCCTAATATTTTAGAGCTTTTTAAAGAAAGGTAATTTAAATGAATTCAGTTCATCTGGCAGAGCGGACACTGTCAAAGAGACCAGATGGTTAAGGAAATGCCACACAATAGCTAGACATTGGTGTATGTAAAGTGCTCTTTGATTATGCCTTTTTGTGTATATGGTATCTCTCTTCTACAGAGGCTTTTGGACAACATCCAGCAGGCATACAGGAATGCCGCAGGGACAAGCACTGTCCATAATTCGGACTCGAGTGGCAGATCAGACTCTGAGCTAGAGGTACGGACACAAACTTGATCACATCTGGCAGAGAAACCTGACGTGCCAAAGTTTAAAGACAGCTGTTTAAAAACCTGGCTGAGAATTGGCAGTGGGGAGGGAATACAGGACTGCCAGCTAAAAAAGGCTTAAAAGATGCGATTTTGAGAACACTTGTTAAATATGTGTTTTTCCCCAAAGCAGCCATTCTGGCGAATTGGAGAAAGGCAACTCGCAAAACTGTGTCCCTTGGTACGTACAAGAGGAGAGGAATTACCATTCTGATTTTCTTCCAGAGCCTCCTCTAGCAGCTTTTTCTCCTCCCTGCTGCTTCAGCTCAGGCTGCACATGCCTCCAGTCCATGTGCCAAGTGACCTGCCAGTCTCACGTTGACTCTCCCTCCGCTTGTCACGAGTGCTGACCTCTAGCACTTGCATTAGAGAAACTTGTCCTGCAGCTAAGATCATTAGGTTGCTTTAAGCATGAAGTGGCCAAAAAACATTGCAGAGCACAGGGTGATTGGTAAGCGTGTTACAGATGCAGGGAATATCCACTCTGAGTTTCTAAAGGCCAGCAGTTTTTAAAAGGCTTACAAACCAGCTCTTGTTAAGGACTCTTTCAGCACTTTCTCAGCAGAGATGAAGTCGTCTCTAAAGTACTGCAATCTACTACGTGAACGCAATGAGCAATTTGCTAATGCTACTTGAAAAACTTGTGTGAATCTCTTCCTTCGCTTTCTAGGCTTTGCCATGCAGAGCTTTTGTTGAAGTTTCTTCTCTTCTCTTCTCAGTCCACAGCTCGGCAGTCTGAGTTCTCCTTCCCAAATCAAGCTGCTCCATACATGAGACCTCCTGCTGGACTATGCTGGGCATGGCATGGATGTCAGGTAGGACCTTTGTACAGGAGGTGCAACATTGCTTTTAGATCAAGGATGCAGCATTCTTGCAAACAATATCTTCAGGCATTTTATTGTTTTGGTGCTTGACAACAATTTCAAGTCTGACCTGGAAAACCCTCCTTTCCCATCAAATGGCACACATTCAGTTCTTCAGGCCTTGAAACCTCCTTCTTCACTTTAGGGGCGGGGGGCTGAAAAGCCCGTTTTCCTTTAGCTGGCAGTCATGCAATCCTAGCCCCTCAGTCCACCTCATGGGCAGAGCTGGGCCATGAGTTCAGTCTCTAGCAGCACAGTTGCGTGAAGTGGACCAGTCTGATGGCAGCGGGTGAGAGCATAGTCATTATCTCGTGGTCACCTGGCATCAGCAGGAGGTCAGTCAGAGCTGTGTGCTGGTCACAGATTTGTAACACCATTTCAACTATAGAAGGGATGGAATAAATGAACTGTTCCTGAGAAGGAAAACAGGCTTCCTCAACCTCAGTTTAAGCAATAACATGCAACTCCATGCCCGCTAATTCACTGGCAATTTTGAGAGAAGATAGTTTTAGAAGGAGTGAGCTTTCACTTTTAGGAAAAACTATATTGTAAATGTTCTTTCTCTTTCATGTTCCTTGGAGCTTTAGCTTTTACTCATTGCCAGAAGTTGAGCTTCCCACTCTAACCTTTTATTGATAGTGAAGTGCCACCATGTGATGCTGATTTGTCTCAACACTCATGACAGAAATGAACAGCTCAGTTAATGTGCTGTGACGTGGTAACCTCTGCATGTGGAAGACCACAGTTGTGCTCTAAAGCAGACCCCCCAGAACTGGTATGCTCAGTGCTCTCTGCTCCAGGAGAGCAGCTCTGTCCAGAAGGGTCACAAGTTATCTGTAATGTTTTGCAGACTTGTGTATGTAACTCGTTGCAGAAATCACATTCTTCCTCAAGCCTCCAAGAGAGTTGCACATACATAAAAGGAAGAGAAAACGCTAAAAACATACAGGGCCTCCTTTTAATATTTCGCTAAACATACCATGCACTTTCAAGTCTATGCTCCAGGCTATACTGCTCTGGCACTGTGAATGAAAAGCAGTTTCTTTGATTCATCCTCAGCTTTCTTTTCAATAATACCCGAGTAATGTTAATTCATAGTAGAACAAGCCAGCATGAATCCAGGAGCAAGTCCTCCTGAATGGCTTCAGCGTGTACTTTCTTAAGAAGAAGCCTCCTGAAAATATAGACATCTAACTTACCTCTTAATTCAGTGCCAGTTACTCTGACAGCACTTGTCAGAGTTCAGCTGCTTTGGGAACAGGCACTGTGAATTTGAAAGCTGTTGAGATACATTGGCCTCCTTCACTGATCTTCTGCTGACTCCTCACACCAGGAGTAGACATGCATTCAATGTCCATCTCAGTCTGAAAGAAAAACATACAGACTGCAGCACAACGTTGTCCATCTGCGTGCCCTTTTTATCACGCTACATTGTCTTCTTTGGAAAGGAGGAGGAACAATGAGCTGTGACAGACAATGGCATTTACACATGTTGGCTTGCTAAAATAAATATATATATATATAGTCATTTGAGGAAGACCAAAGGTGACATGCTTCAGGAAGAGAGTCATGTGCCTGAAACGCAGTGTAAAAGGCAGGCTGAAAAAGGAATACAGGGATGCATGCAAGAAGGGGAAGAAAAAAAAAAAAAAAAAAAAAAAAAAAAAGTGGTATTTTCAAGTTTGTAGCCCTCAAATTGGTATTACTCACCTTTGAATGCCAGTGCCTGGAGCAGTGTGAATTGCGCTGGGTGCCTGAAAAAGCAGTTTCATCTGGTCTTGAGTGCGATGGGGGAGAACCATGCAGGAGCTGCTGCGTATTTCATTCGCAGCTGTGTGCTTGAAATGACCTCAGGTTTAATCAAATGCTTGTCTTCTAGTCACTGGCTGCACACATGAAATAAGCCGAAAGGGATTTTACCCTGGCATTGAACAGGGACTAAAATCAGGCTCAGAGAGCCTCCTCTGCTCTATCCCATAGCAGTGGTCTAGTTCACAGGTTCCTGCCGTGGGACCTGGACCCCAGTTTTGGGACTCCCCTGGTTTGGGGTGGAGGCAGAAGGGGGTCAGGATTTGGATGTGCTGTCCCTGTTCCCCTGCAATGGGTGGAAAGAAGTGGATGTGTAGCAGACCAAACCCAGCAAAGATGTGAGTGACAGTCTGCTGGCTTCTGGGGTATCATGGGCTAACAATAATTTTGTGGACTTCAGTGGAAATCCTGTGCTGCTCCCAAAGCCTGGGAACAGGGAGGAGAGATAGGAGTGAGAGATACATGTTTAAACATAAGGGATGGGAATATCTCCTCCAGACCTTGCTGGAAACTACAGTCTCCATGTGTCCTGGTTTTGGCTGGGTTAGAGACACTTTTCTTCCTAGTAGTGCTGCGTTTTGGATTTAGTAGGAGAAGAATGCTGATAACACACTGATGTTTTAGTTGTTGCCAAGTAGTGCTTACCCTAGTCAAGGACTTTCTTCTTCAGCTTCCCATGCTCTGCCAGGTGCACAAGAAGCTGGGAGGGGGCACAGCCAAGCAGTTGATCCAAACTGACCAAAGGGCTATTCCATACCATATGACGTCATGCTCAGTATATAAACTGGGAGGAGTTGGCCGGGGGGAGGGATTGCTGCTCGGGCACTGGCTGGGCATTGGTCGGCAGGTTGTGAGCGGTTGCATCACTTGTTTTTCCTGGGTTTTGTTTCTCTCTCTCTCTTGTTCTCCTTTTCATTGGAATTTTATTACTATCATTATTATTATTTTATTTCAATTATTAAACTGTTCTTATCTCAACCCGTGGGTTTTCTTACTCTTGCCCTTCCAATTCTCTCCCCTATCCCACCGGGGCGGGGGAGGGTGAGCAAGAGGCTGTGTGGTGCTTGGTTGCTGGCTGGGGCTAAACCACGACACTATGTGAATGACACTAGTGGATCAAATTAAAATCAAAGAACTAGAGAATGCATCACTTCCCTCCAAAATGCTCACATTTTTACAAAAGAGGGGAGAGAAAGGAATGGCTGGGGTCTGGAGGGAATGGCAAAGACAAGGTTTAGTTGATCACAGAGGCTGTGAGATCTTGCTATGGCCATCAGGGAGGAGAGGAGTGATGGAGATATGTCTAGGATGAGCTCTTCAGCTGTGCTAGCCAAGTAATTTTTTTTGTTTCCCCTCCTTCCTTCTCCTTGAACACCCTGTGAGAATTTCAGAATCAGTCTGGTGAAAACTGTGTGTGAAAGAATAGCCTGAGCCATCTTCAGCTGCACAAAGAGAAGGCAGCGTGCATGTGTACAAAAAGGAGTGTGTGTTGTCTGGGGAAATGCACCTAAAGTTTGCAAAGGCAGAGGTAGATATAACTGTTTGGTTCAGTGCCTTTCACATGATAGAGTTATTGGTAACTATTGGTCTTTGTTTCTGATCTCTCTTCAGTCAGAGGCATTTTGGGGCTGGCTAGTGGTTTGCTTGTGTGTTTTAGGGCAACAAGCATCTGACCTCATACCAGAGACTCTAGTCATAGCCCTAAAAATACTAATACTGTCCATGTGAGTGAAGCTAAAGGTCTGCCTGCGCTCTAGGAAATGAACAGAGATAATAGTAGGCTCACAAGCAGTTTGCTGAGTGTGAACAAGGCACCTAAGTCTTCTCGCATTTGCCCATTTCATGAGTGCGCATGGTTCCTTTGTGGATGAATAACTAGATTATTCCCCGTATCTGTTCCCCTAAGAGCATTGGCTTGCCAAGCTGGCCTAAGATACACCAGCTCCACAGTCTGTCATTCCCATTCCCGCGGTACCTCTCTCAGCGTGAAGTCTGATGCTAGGATCAGTGCTGCCATGAGCCATCTCGGGTCGCTGCAGTCTCCTGCCCAGCTCCTTTTCCCGATGCAAGTAACAGAGCAGCTGTAGTTTGAGATATTTTTGCTGTTTAATGTGTCCCTTTTCATGTTCTTACAGCCTTGAAAAGTGTTGTTTTGGCCCCCAGCATGTATTTTAGGGATCAACAGTGCCTCTTGTTTCAAAAAGTTGACAACCACTGACTTCAGTCCAGAATTGCAAGGTTTTAATTGCTTGGTTTGCTTAATAGTCTGTTTTAGCACTAAAAAGAATTTGGAATAAGTGAGAATCGTAAGTACCTCATTTGTTGAGGCCAAAATATAATAAAATTACTGAGAGATTGACTGAACACAGTGTTTGGATCAGGTATCTCTGGAATGGTTGCTTGACATATCGACACTTAGGAGTGTTCCTCATATATTAAATGGGAAAAAACAATGGGGAAAGCTAAAATGGGATAGTCTTAACATAAACTTCCATGGAAACAGGGAAGAAACAAGCAAATCTGGATGGGAATGGCAGCCTCTGAGAAGAACAGTAATCAAGAACAAAGGGTAAGCACAGCAACCCCTTAAATTTCCCTGCAGCTGAAGCAATTTTTTTTTTTTTTTCACCAGCTGCTGGTTTTCTTTTGATAAAGTCTTTTCTTGTAAAGAACTGAAGAAAAGTGCAGCAGCTTTTCTGGAAATTCTGCTACAACTGACCAGAGGCGGGACTGCAGACAAAGATAAATTTCTGCTGTTTTAAAACAGTATGAACTCTGAAGAAGCTGGGATAAATGTAAGCAAGAGACAGACAGGTGTAAGAGGCAGTCAGGGGTAGGACTGGCCTGAAATGCAAACTCAGAGTGTAGGTGGAAATGCAGGGCTGTCCTTTCATAGCAAGTAGATGTCAACTTAGATGATGTGGCACTACTGAATGTAGAGGATCCCAACAGAAAGGCTGAATAGATCACGTGCCTAGAGTAAAGCATCTCCAAATTTCTAGTTAAGCCAAATACATCTGAGTTCTTAAGCATCTAATGGGTCTCACATGACAGCTCTCAGACACCTCTTCTGTTACCACTTCTTCTTTTCCCTCGCTCCTTCCAATACAATAGCTGGGTTTGCTTCTCAAATCTAGCATATAGAAATGCCTATTTTCTTCCTCTTTTTCATGCTGCTAAGAAAAGGCTGCCTCGTTATGAGAGAAGGAAACTTTACTGTTGCTCTGTATTGCTGCAGACTGCCATGAGCAAAAGCCTTTTGTCTGGGTGCCTCAGGGGAACAGCCAGCTCGATCTGAGCTGAGAGACTTTCCTCTGCATCAGTTTCACCTACCTTTCCTTTTTTCCAAGTGACAGCTAGATTATTCTAAATCAAACACTGATGAGGGAACACATATCATAGTTAAAAAAGAAAACCTGTAAGTCATCTAAATGTTCGCTTCTTATAATGTGCTCCATTGACACGCTTTATCATAGATAGCTCAAAATAATTTTTGAGTCAGTAAATGAAAAGAGGTCTTAGTCTGATAAATGCATTGCATTATTTCTGTGCTATAACAGACTGACATGTTACATACAAGAAAAAGATTGACAGCTTCACAGTGAAAGCAAATTGTCTGCAACTATTAGACTCAGTTAATGAAAGAGGAAAAAAAGGGGGGCGAAGCTTGTATTAAGCATGGTATGATCATTAAACTAATGAGAGGAGCATTATTTGGCCATTAGCTTAAAGTCTGGGAATTTATAGTAAACTGATGTTAGAATTGCATTGAGCTGTGTTTCCATTTCCTGGTGAAGTAAAACAAAAAAATCCCAATCTGAAGGAGTTGGTATGTGTATGCTCATGTGTTTGTATGGGTGCACATCAGTTTACAGGTGTAATATATACCTATATACCTTACAGCTGGGACGGAGTTTTAATTTGCTTGCCTGTTCTGAATAGTGTAAACATGACTGAAGGTAGCATTCAGATGACCTAATGTTTAAACTTCACTGAATGGGTGTCTTCATCTGAGCTCACCACTCTGTTCCTTCCATATTAGGGGGGGGGGGAAAAATAGGGGCCTTAGGCCATGGTCTGTTTGACTGAATTTATTCATGCATATTAAGTTGAAATGT
>VYZW01031253.1:117141-131645 GCA_013401315.1 Balaeniceps rex | reverse complement strand
TCCTTCCATATTAGGGGGGGGGGAAAAATAGGGGCCTTAGGACATGGTCTGTTTGACTGAATTTATTCATGCATATTAAGTTGAAATGGGTGGCCTCTACCAGTGCCCATTTTTCTCCGTTGACTACAAGTGATGTACACGCTGGCTGCCTTACATTTGAACGTAAACACATTTAGTCAGATGAACGCTATGCTAGGGTTAGAATTCAGTTCATATATGATTACACTTAAGTGTTGGTATCTGGGTGCAAGAGAGGTCTTTAAGTTCCCATTGTAGATGATGAAGAATCTAGTCAATACAGTCAATAAGTCTAGAGAACTGTTCTACCAACCATATGTTGGGTGTCTGCACCTGCAGAACGGAGGCAGGGTATGGTTAGGCTCACTCAGCATAAAAATGTCAGTGGAATTGTCTAACTGAAAGGTTAATAACAACAAAAAAATGTGTTTAAGACATGATACCTGCTTGGGATATTGAGACTAAACCAACAACTTTGGGGGATCAGGAGAGGAAGATAGATATTATTGTGGTTTTAGGTAAAAATGGAGGTTCAAGCATCAAAACCATGATAAGATGAGCAAGGATAGCCATTTACATCCTGAAAAAGTATTAATGACCATTTTCCCTGGTGTTTTGTCCCAGCTTCTGACAATCAGTTGAAGGACTCTTTGATCCGGAGCCTACATTAGAAATACCATGTGAATAGTCATTTAAGGACTTATCCTTTGTGAACTTGACTATTATCTGTGAATCCATTTAACCACCCCAGCATCCTACTGCTTTGAGTTCCACCATGTAATAATGCATTATCCCCCCAAATTAACAAATTCCTTTGTTTTAAACTGGTAGCTTGACAATCTTGGGAAAACTTGGGTATTGTGGAGAACGATTGTTCCTCATACACCTTTTTGGACACCAGTCAGTACCAGTTTTTTCTCACCTTCTGTTATATTCCCTCTAACAAGTGTGCCTTTTCCATGCTGAAGTTTAATCTATGAGGGTTCCTTTCCAGCTGAACCCATTTCACATCTTAGATCATCTCTGTCATCCTTCTCTCTATACAGTTTTTAGTTCCTCCCAGTCTTTTGTTTGACGTGGTCTGATCGTGGCTACATGCTGTGTGTGGGATGAATGCGTTGTGGCTTAGGACAATGACAAAATGCTTTTTCTTCTCAAGTCCTTTTACAGAGAGTGCTGATATTTGGTTTTCCTTGTGACCCCCCAGGCCTTTCTTTTTGCTCATAGCTAATGCAAACCCATTCATTATCTATATATAGTTAAGGTAGCATTTTTTCCTCATGTACATTACTTTGCTTTTAAGAACCCTGAGCTTAACCCGCCACTTTATTTTTGGGTCACTTGCAGTATTGTGAGATTCTTCCACAACTCCTCACTGATGGTATTAAGTTTTACTACCAATAATTACTTGTTGTTACTGGCATATATCAACATCGTTACACTTCCTATTTTCTGGATTGTTTCTGGATGTGTTGAGTGACACAGAACCCCCCTTGTGGATGGTGTGGGGCCTTGGTGATGGGTAGCAGGTGGTAACCTCAGGATTCCTCTCCTGCTTTACTAAGAGGTATAGCAAATATGATGAAAGATTTTAATAAAAGCACCATTAACAGAGATACCAGAACCTTAGCAATGTTTTTCATATATATGTTAGCCCCTAGACCTTTGGATCACACAAGCAACTGAAGGAGACCGTTCTCCTGAGGTTCTTATTCAGTTATGCTTAAACCTGGCAAAGATGTAAAACAATGCTTTAGGTTCTGCCAACATAAATATCTCATCGAAATGCTGGATACAAGATCAAATAAAATAATAGATGATATCTACTATCCTAATTAGATGAATTTAATAAATAATGATCAGGCATTGATACTACAAGATTACTGACCGAATTAATGAGTGTCTGTCAATACTCAAATAGATTCTTGCCACAGTGCTGCTCTGATACAGAAAAGGCGTTTGACAAGATTAGGTTGACTTGGTCCTTTATGTAGATTTGGCTTATGTGATCATTTCTCACCTGGATTTTGTTGCTTTATTATAGTCCACAATCACTCTGACTCAAAAGGAGGCTAATTGCTTAATTCTTAAAAGCTGTGCAAAAGAATAGGGCATCCCCTTTCACTCCTTTTGTTTAACACTGCCCTTGAACAGTTGGAAATACAAATTAGGGCCAACCATAAACTGCAATGTATGAAATCAGGAACATGTGAAGTTTAACTATTACTTTATGCTGACGATATACTTTTATTTATATCATATCAACAAAAATCTTTTCCTAATATATTGGACATGGTAGTCAACTTTGGGAAATATTCCTAGTATAAAATCAATCGGACTAAATCTGAGGTGATGGCAATCTCCCAAAGTATAAGAGAGAGAAAACTAATCGATAGCCCCTTTCAATGGCAATAGACTAGTTTTAAGTATTTGGATGTTCAGTTTCCTAGGAAAAGTAATGAAATTGTTAAAGCTAATCTTAATCCTTTAATTATGGAACTGACTAATGACTTAAACAGATGGTGGGCTTCCCCCCTCTCATTACTGTGGAACGTTAATACTATTAGAATGAATGTATTACCCAGCCTTCTTTCCATCCTGAGTACATTACCAGTTTCTGTTCCCTCTCTCTTTTTATGAAATTTGTTTCAAGTTCTTGGGGATTAAGAAAGAAAGAAACAAAAAAAAGTCATTAAGGAAATTTAGGAGTCTTATACTACCCAATACTATGTTGCATTATATGCCTGCTATCTTGGGGGCAGGTGGCTTGATGGCTAAATCATTATTTTTTAGGGTCCTCAATGTGGCAATAGAGAGAAGAGAACTAGTATCTTCCCCACATTTATGGGGCATTTTGAATTCTGATAACTTGTCTCCTCCAGGATATTTGCCATGGTTGGAGGCAACTGGAAATGTTCTCTCTTGTATGCAGAATTTTCAGCTTGGTTAAGCTGCAAATATCTGCTGCTCAGCCACCTCTGCTGTGGGAGAACCAGCACAGAAGGTCCCAGAATTCTTGTGGAAAATGACGGGTGTAGCTTTCCATACATCTCAAGGAGAAACATGCACTAGAGCGCAGAAAGCAATTGATACATGAGAGAAAGCAAAACTTAAGCACGTAATTACAGGACAGTTTGGGACCCGATATTGTCATTGTGTTGAATCCTCCTGAACCCTTTTTGCTGGAGTGCTGTGGCCCTTTCAGCAGGGTTAGAAATGCTCTCCATGAGCAGACGGAGCCTATGTAAAAATCCAGTCACCGGTGTAACTACCAGCCACTGGCACCTCCCATTATTCAGTCTAAACCCATGTATGATACAGCTCTTCTGACTTAGACATCTGATTGCCTTCACAGAAAATTAGCAAGAGTATGCAATAGACCCATGTAAATCTGTTTTAATCTGGTTCTGTATGTAGCACTAATCACTGGCGCTGTCTGTGAGGATACTGGGATAACTTGCGGGATCGTGTTGTGAATCCTCCTCTCAGTGATCCCTCTTCCTCCTTACCTCCTGGCTGTTTATTTTCCCCTGCTTTATCTCCTCTCCATTTTTATTACTCTTTCTGCCAGCTAAATTTTATGTGATGTGTTTAAGTTTGTACGATTGGTAGTTTTACTCATTGTATGGTAATTTCTGTTGCCATAAAAAAATTCTAGAAAAAGCAGAGGAATTAAAAATAATATTGGCCTTATTTCTGAAAATGTCTGCATGATGTGGAGAAAAAATTGGGAAAAAGACAGCAGTGTCAGCAAACCAACAAATGACAGCCTTCATACTGTATTTCTGTATTTCTGTCTTCCTGTCTGGAGATTATGCTGTATCTTTTTATTGCAGACCATATTTTAATAGGCAGTTCTGATAATCTCATTTACAAATTCGCCCATTATAAAGGAACATTGATTTTTACATTAGCCATTCTTCCAAAATAATGCTGTTGTGTATAAGTAAGTGCTGCATATATTCTACAACAAACCATTGGGAAGATCTTGTGCTGTAGCTGTTTAGGATTTGTAAAATATATTTATGTGTACTTGCATGGCAGCTAGCCATACAAGCACAGGAATAGCGTTCCTATTTTTACTCCAGCTTCTGGGTTGCAGATGTGAACAGAAGTGTTTTGCTGGATGGGCATAATATTTGGTATGCATCTTGTCTCTTTTATGCCTTAACACTTTGGTTATCATGTTTATTTGTTTTTCTCCGTTTCTTTTTCTAATTACCCTGAAGTCAGTTTTGAGAACACATCTCTAACCTCTTTTAGCGTAATAAGAACTAAGGTGACCCTTTTCTGCCACAAATCTGATTATATGCTGCGTGGAAACAGAGATTAAAGAAGAAATATCAAAGGACAACTATAGCACTCCTCATGAGAAGGAAATACTATTTTTTCTCATCTGGGCAAGGCAGGGAAGACTTTTCAGGCAAGAAAGAAATTCTAGAGTAAGGGAAACTGATAAATCAGATGAGTCAGGATGTGTATTTTCTGGGCAGATGGACCATTGCGATGCCACCAAAACCCACCGATTTCAGCAGCTCCCCTCTGTCAGACAGAGCCCTCCTTACAAAGGGCTTTGACACATGCGTGAAATCTGAGCTCAGTTAAAGTCAGTAGGACTTCTGTCACAATCTTTGTGGAAACTGGTCTGGTTTCTGATTTCAATCTGTGCCCTAGATGAATTTTTAAAATGGAATAAATAATAATAAAAATAGATATATACTTCAGAAAGAATTACAAGGCAGAATGTAAAACCACAACATTTAGGATGGAAACTATGTCTTTTAAAGATGGTTTTATATGTATTTTTGTGGAGAAGCGCACATGGAAAAGAAATAAGGATTCATAGCTCAATGGGCAGAATCACTGAATATTGATAAACCATATTTTTCTATCACACTAGGATAAGACTAGTGAAAATACTATGTGGGAGTCAGGTAGCTATAGATAAAAATTAAATTTTTTTCTTTTTTAGTGAATTTATTAAACTGAAGCCTTGGAATGATAAACATTGCTTTGCAAGTTTGGGTCACATTCAGGTCATGTGGAAAAGAAATGGAAGAAGCACTTGAAAAAGTTACAAATTTTTGTGATAATTTTCTTCTTTTAATGACAGAAGAAATGAGCTCAAGAGTTCAGCAGCAAACGTAAATGACTTTTTTTCTTTTGAGTTTAAACCCTCAAATCTTTCTCCTACACGTGTATTTTTTAGTCTGGTGAAAACTGACAAATACCATTATTTCTGCAGTGTCAGGCAAATGGATGCAACTGGTACCTGGGCAGATGGAGAAGCTATCAAGGTCAGAGGTTCAAAAAAAGGCAGACAAGCTTTAAAGCACTTAAACAGGAAGATTTTCTCCACATCCAGTGCTCTGCAGACCTTCACGGCCAACCTGGAGAAGGCAGTCCTGGATCAGTGGGAAAGGCCACTGACCGCTGTCAGAGCAAAAGGTTATTATCTTTGATTTGGATTTCTGCTGCTGGATTACCCCGGCCATTTTTTGTCCAAAGAAAGCAGCACGGGTAGGTGGGCTCTCAACTCTATAATCCTCACAACTTCGCACTTTCCCAAGAGAAAATTGTGAGGTGCCATCTGTGTTCAGTGTTTGCTTTTTCCCTCAGGTGTGCGAGCTTTAACTAGAGGAAAAAGGAATTATCCTCTTTTTGGTACCAGATGTTTCCCTATGAGAGGCAAGATCTGGGTGCTTATGAAATGACTTGCTGGTGAGAAGAGTTCCTTCCTGCGCTAGTTAAGAGGTTGTTTATGCTCTGATACCTGAGGGTTTATAACCTTTCCAGAGTTCTGCATTTTCTGGTGTTTATATGCAATGTTTATCCAATAAAGAAAGAATCAGGCCATAAAATTGTAGGTGACAAGATTGAAAGGAACCTCTTAGATTGTTGTGTCCAGCCCTCCTCTTTCTGCTAGGTGATATGATGGAGACATATTTCTGAGATGAATTTGCATTTTTCTTTCTTGACTGAACATGTCTGTCTATCTAAGTCTGTCCTCTATAAGTGTTTGACTTTATCACCCACCTTCCATATTTTGGAGTTTAGTAATATTTTTAAATGCCTGTATTATTTACCTGAAGTATGTAAAATGTGTATGTTTGCCAAGCATTTTATGAAAGTTGCTAGGACAATGACAGAGATTGCATGACCTTGGTACATTTTGATTTGTTGTAGAGCTGCATCAATTCAGTGTCTGGAGCCAAACACCTATAATTTGCTTTTGCTTGCACTGTTCAATTTTATAATGTATTAGACAGCATATTATATTACATCTCTGAAGTATAATGGAGAGTTAAGGAAGTGATTAGTCTTCCCTCAAAAGTTTGTTTTAGTCCCCCGTTTAACACTTTAAATCAAATCTCAAAACCAGCCTTGTGATTATTTGGCTGTGGGACTATTATGGCTTTGTTTTGGGTATCAATAGATGCCAGGAGTCAGCAGCAGCCATTTTGTGCTTTGTTCAGATGCTACTTGTAGGCCTACTTACAAGGATGGTGATTGATATTTTTCTTTTATGAATTTTTAATGAATATTCCTTAAACAATTGAGATACGAGGAACTCTCATATCATCACAGTTCTGTTGCCTTTATTTAATCTCTTAAACCTAAAGACATTAAATCTCAAGACATGAAAATGGCAGAAGTTTATTATGTATCTTTAAAAAAATATTGAGCAGGACCATCCGTTATTATCACTTATTATCGCTTTTTAGTTTTTTTAAAGCAGGTTAAAATGTCAATGAAAAATGATGTAAAAAACCATAAAGGAAATGAAATGCAAGGGTACAGGCAGTTACACAACTGTTCAAAATTTCAGGATGAGACACTGAGCTGATAGTTTTATAGCTGCTTATTGCAGGTTTTTTTTTTAAGTTGTGTTTATCTTGCAGACTAGAAAAGCAGTTCTTATTGTGAGTTGAAAAACTCAATGAAGGGCTCATAAAAGCTATTCTTGTTAAGAGCATTGGTAACAGTCATTATGAATATGCAAAGGGCCACAACAAGAGCTGAAAGAATTTGCTGCACTCTGTCAAATGAGGAGCAAGGTTGTTAGTCCTTTCATAATCCCCATACAGTGCTTTTGCATTTCCTTGTCCTTATCCATAGGCTTTCTAAGTTGCTACAAGGACCTGTTTTGCTGCAAGGGTTGACTGGAAATTGTTTGGACTAGCACGCTCCCTCTGTGCCCTCAGCAGCATCTTCCAATTTAACAATCCTGATTAAAACTGGAGGATGTTTTTCTCCTCTTCTCAGATTTTTCATTGTAAGATGTGTAATGATAGTATTCTGGAAAAGCAGGTTTTTTTCTCAATATGACTATAGTTAACGTATGTGTCATGGAAATGAGATGTAAGTACAGAGACTGTACAAGACAGGCTATAGTTGTTCTGAAGGAATAAATTTAGAAGGTGCATGAGCACCTCTGTACCTCCTTATATTGCAGGTTTTATTGCTGAGCAGTGGATGCACAAAGTATAGAAGCATTTTAGAAGGGTTGAGGATAGCTCCAGCAAAACGTCTTTTGAGGCACTGTGCAGAATCAGTCATGCCGTTGTTGGACGCATCTAGAAAGGGCATAGTTGTCTGTTCTAAGTCACTCTTTACAGAGCAGCTATAGAGTTTTAGCCAATACATAGCAATGCCACGTAAATTAAAAACACTAGACCTTGGAATGAAAGGGTTTTTTTGTATGAACTGAGACCTGAGCAAAGGAACAGAGTTACATAACTCAGCTTAAATCTGCAGCTAAGACATTACTCTGCTACCTTTCTCTAGTCAGTCTTTCAGTCTTTCTGAAGATAAACAGTTTTCTGTCAGGTCTTAGAAGGAAATAAAAAAAAAAAAAGGTAATTTTGGTGTCATGTTAGTTGTTAGAGCCAAGAAACAAAAAAAGGAGAGTTGACCTTGGAGACAACATGTTAGAGTAGAAATTCTACTGAGAACTTTATTATGGGTGCCTATCTCCCCATGTATACAACGGAGAAAAAAAAGCACTAATAATAGGGCTCAGATGCTCAGTAGTCTACAGATCAAGTTGCAATTGGAAAACAGCTTTAGTACAAGTTACTGCAGTTTAAAATTACTGAAAAAAATGACCAGACCCATGGCTAAAGCTAATCAGAGTTTTCTTTTGAAATATAAAGGCATTATTAAATGAATGTGGAAGAGGCTGGGAATTTCAAAACAAAGATACAAAAACATGTTAGATGGAAATTGTTTCTTGAGCAAAGGGAAAACATTTGTTGGAAAGAGCTCTAGATCTAACTGAATGAATAAGAGCTTCAGTGGAGTTATCTGGGATATGCAGAAAGTCCATAAGGAATGGAAAAACTTGTTGATCAATGAGAAGTGCAGGGCTGCCTTGAGAATTGATGAGCTCAAGTGGTGCTCACACAGGGTAAAAACCAGGAAGCATTCTTCAATCACTAAAAAAAAAAAATTAAAAAAGGGTGAGAGAAAGAAATAGCCCATGGTGTATCATATATCCCGGTCATGGTTTAATCCCAGTTGGCGACTAAGCACCACACAGCTGCTCACCCACCCTCCCCCCTGCAGTGGGATGGGGGAGAGAATTGGAGAAAAAGTAAAACCCATGGGTTGAGATACAGGCAGTTTAATGGGACAGCAGAGGAAGAGAAAGTAATAATAATGATAGAAGAATATACAAAACAAGTGATGCACAATGCAATTGCTCACCAGCTGCTGGCGATGCCCAGCCAGCCCCTGAGCAGCAATCGCTGCCCCCGGCCACTCCCCCCTGGTTATATACTGAGCATGACATCATATGGTATGGAATAGCCCTTTGGCCAGTTTGGGTCATCTGTCCTGGCTGTGCCCCCTCCCAGCTTCTCACGCATCTGGCAGAGCATGGGAAGCTGAAAAAGAAAAGTCCTTGACTAGGGTAAGCACTACCTAGCAACAACTAAAACATCAGTGTGTTATCAGCATTATTCTCATACTAAATCCAAAACACAGCACTATGCCAGCTACCAGGAAGAAAATTAACTCTATCCCAGCTGAAACCAGGACAATCCCCCATGAAATACTGGAATGAAAGAGACTTTAAAGAAAATATCAGAAGTGCCCTTCTCCTCCTGTCCTCCCCAGATACACTGCTGTATTTTTTTAAGAAGGGTACCGTCAGGGTATAAGGGCAAAAAGCAATAATTCCTGGTCTCAGGTAAACTTTTCTCCATGACGCTGAAAGAACAGCACAAGAGCAAGGTTACAGCTCTGCAGAATGTGCAATACCTCTGTTTAAAAAAGGATTAAAAAGAATCTGTACAACCATTCATCCTGTAGTGTGACCTCAAATACAGGCAAGATGTTTTAGACTGAGTTTGGAAAACTTTTAGACCAAGTTTGGAACAAAACTCAATGGAAAAAGGGAGGCGAGGAGAGAGGGTCACTAGTAAATTGCACCAGTTGATGAATCTGGCATTTCTGATGAGATGTCCAGAAAATAAGTAGAAATAATGCAGTAGATCTAGTCTCTTGGACATCAAAAAATGTTTGCTATTGTCTGTCTGTTGGGAAAAAAACCCCTGTATTTGGAAAGGTGTGGATTACTCTAAGAACCGCATGGCATGCAAAGAGCTAATTGAAAGGAAAACCATGGTGGTTAGGACTAAACTTCCTCTAGGTTCAGCACTTCCCTTTTAATGAATAATCTGTCTCGGAACAGATACATTTTAATATTTTCACTAGGCCTCTGATTAAAAAAGGTTGGGGTATGCCATTAGCGCCAACAAAATTTGGATATGGAAAAACTGAAGGATCTTGATAGTCTGGGGGAACAAAGGCGGGGTGAGATTTAGTAGCACAGTATATAAGACATTTAGGACTAAATAAGAAGATTTTTGGCTATAAACTGGGGGTTCATCAGCTAGAGGTGACAGATTAAAATGGGTAGAGGATGCCTGTGACCCACAGTGTGACAGGAAAGACTAATACAGTCCCACAGTCTGCCAGAACAGAGAAGGAGGACTTCCATAGTAGATCAACAAATCTTGATGCCACTGTATGAGGCCCCAGTAGTACCTAGGGCCACCTAAAATATTGGTAGTTCATGTCTGAAAGAGTAACTCAGGCTGGAGCACACATGAAGAAAGGCCACAAGCATGATCAAAGGAAAAGATGTGATGCGCTAGCACAATATGTGGTAACGGGGATCATGGAGCAAGCCTTCCGAAAGAAATAGTAAAGGCAAGACATCTGCTGGTTTCTTAGATGGATCTTGGTACATTTATGAGTGTGATTATGATATGGCTGCCTGCGATAGCAGGTGACAGTCTTGATGTCTCAAAGTCCGCTCCAGATGTATGTTTCTAAGCAACCCAGCCAATAGGGATGGGAGAGGCCACTGTTTATTGTTATTGGTGCACAGTCAAAAGTAGAGCCTAAATGTACCTTTATTTCAGAGAGAAATGTTCCAAAGGCATTAAAGCCCACAAACTTGTTGCCACTGACAAAAGTCATCACCACACATTACCATCACAGACAGTGAAGCTGTAGGCAACAGACACTGCGTGACCTAATCTGCAGTTGAAGGCTGGAGAGTTGCCAGTGTCTTCTCCTCTTATGTTCCAGTTTCTGATTCTTCCAAATAGAAAGTTCAAACAGACTAGTATCTTAGCCAGCAAAAAACCACCCAAAGAGCAACTTCCTCTGAGGATGTGTCAGAACTTTAAATGATAAACCAAAGAGGAACAAGTGCATAAATACTTAAAGTAAGTTTGAACTGCAGCCAAGTAATGTTCTCCTATAGGTAAGCACATGTTGTACTGTACCAGGACTTCAGCATTTAGTGTTCAGTAGGTGCCAGTGTTGTTGAATCTTATAAATCATAATGATGCTTTCAGAAAGTTAAACTGTGAATGAATGTAATTGCAGAATGATAAGAACTATTTGGCATTTCCATGTGCTGTTGGAGGTAAGTTTTTGTTCCTACTGCCCTAGATCACAGGTATTAAAAAGCAGGTTTAGTGGAGGTTGTGACCATCCAATTGAAAAGTTTTTAGGGGTTACTAGTACAAAAAGTATGAACTATGAGCCTTTTAACTGCAGGAGCCCAGCTTCCTGCTGTAATGCAGGTGGAAACTTCCAAGTAAAGCAGGTAACAAACTTTATCAATAGCTTCAGATCACGTCTTTTTCCACAAAAGAAGACTAGAGGCAAAGCTTCTCTCCAACACCACCTTTCCCTCTCCATCTCAACCAGCCATCTGTCCAACTCAGGACTATGAGTTGTCAAGTTTTTCTCCCTCAAATAGTGCAATTCATTGATTTTCTTACCTCTTTTTTTGGCCTCCACTTACCTTTTCTGGAAAATTGTTGGTTAGGATCATACAGCTTCGTTTTTCAAAGTACTCTGGAAGACTTCTCACGGTGGATTTATTATAGGCGTTATCAAAAGTAGGTAGAAGCATTTGAGAAAGTTCAACATTAATATACAAAACTTTGTGGTCAGCCATTGTAAGGAATGTTTCTTCTGCCATCTGCAGTCTAAGAAATTGGAATGGAGAATCAAATTCAGGGGAAAAAAATAACATTAATGATGGTTTTGAAGCCTCTGTTGCTGTTGACGTAGATTTTTCAGATATCAGTATCTCCCTGTAGGGAAAGTTGGTTTTGTGCTTGAAGAAATACAGAGCAAACATTGCAGTCTGGGGACTCCAAACTTCAGTATGGGATTGAATGACCATAGAAAGAAGCAAGAATCAGTTTCTGACATACCCATAACTAAACAGTCTGTAAAATAAAGGGACCGGAATGTAAAAGACAAGAAATGGGCAATCCTTACTCTCTCATTTGGACCTTAGATTTCTCACTGATGTCGTTGGCACCTCTCGCTGCCTGGTATTCTTTGCTGGGTACAGCACTATCTTTCCTTCTAGCCATCCCTGGCAGTAACTGCTCTGCGCTTGGTTATGTTCATTCTTAAATCCCTGCAGTAAGAAAGTCTGGAGAAGAAAATTATGAGACAATTTGTGTCCTTTACAGTAACGATTATCATTATTGTGTCTCCCCCTCAAGCAACATCCTCTTTAAAGTCACTCCCCTTTTGGAGTAGTACGATCGATGCTTTTCCCTGGCATCATTAAATAGCACTCAATAACCTACTTCTTCCTTCCTGAAGAAGTATTGGTGTAGTCCTGTGTTTTGCCTAGGCTCTCTCTGTGTGCTTTTTGCCTTAGCTAGGACATCTGCACACAGGTCTGCTTCTCTTATGCCTTTGCTCCCCTTGTCTATTCCCTTTATGATGCCTCTCTCTCAGATAAACATTTCTACCTCTTTTAGGGATCTCCTCTTTCGGGGGTCTTGACAACTACATTTCTTCATTCATTTGCAGCATCTGTACATTCATATTCCTAACAATCCATCTTTGCCAGCATGGGGGGTTGACCAAGCCCATCACACCACAATAAAATACACGAGCAAAGGCCACCACTCTTCTGTTTGTAAGTGCTGTGTGTTTGGCAGGCTCTTAATAACAAATGCATGCTCTCCTGCTAGCTTTTATGGGTCTTCATTGTACTACTTCATACCTACAACAGAAACTAGCTGGCACTGTTATTTTGTTTTGCTATGCTCTCCTGCTTGTCTCTTACCCGCGTTAGATTATTTTTCAGGTCTGCATAATTTCACAAGATGTTTAACACAAGCCTCCTGCACGTGTGCTCCAGGTGCTGGAACTGTTTCTTTCCCTGCAACTGTTTCTTTCCCTTGTCTGCCTGCAACTCATTCGACACAATGTCATGGAGAGAAACTTAATACTGGTAATATATTACTTATTTTTGCAGTGGAGTACCTCAATTAAAGAAGAGCCAGAACACGGTTGAAGCAAATAAAAAAAAGGATTTTGTTCTGAGGGTGGAGAACACAGACAGAATTCAATGTTTACTGCGGGCTGCCTTGAGTCCCAGATGAATGAAAAGTCAACCAATTAGTGACAAAACTACATACTGCATAGAGTCATAAAATCAGGTATGTGATTGCGCCCTTGCTTGGTCTAAACACTAGTAAAATTTGGATTGAGTATATCATTTGAGTTCCGTTAGAATACTTTCATGCACATGAATTAACACAGACAAGCATGTAGACAGTCAAGATTTATTACCAAAGTATGTTGAGTCTTTTCAGCTTTAATAGTTTTTTTTCCACAGTGTAGCAAGCTTTTTCTGAATCTCTATCCTTCCCAAAATATTTGATTCAAAAGATTTAAGCCTTTAGGAAGTATATGAACTTTTCTTTACAAACCATTCCTGTTATTTTTGTTCCTGTATAAATCCTTAATTTCCATGAACACGTAAAAAGTCTTTGATAAGAAGATAATTGCTTCCAAAGACTTGGTCAAAAGTGATGAAAAGGATAACTGTATAATACAAGGGCATCTGAGATGTGTTAATGTTGAGAGGGTGTTTACATATTTTAACTGACACAGCGAAGTTGTCTGAAACATGAGTCAGAGATCAGGCTCTATAGATTGAAGTCACAAATATTACTCAATAAATGCCAATTAGCACCTCATGCTAGACCCTCTCCAAAGCAGATGTCACCTTTGACACTATGCAGTACTCACAGTGACAAAGTCTAAATATTTCCTAACACTTTCAACAGTTCATAATGCCACCAGCTCACATTTATGACAGTTACTATCTGATGAGCTCTCGTTTCTATTCAGAGAGGCAAAGGGCAGGGTTGTGAGAATGGTTAAAACATGGAGGAGACAAAAAAACCCCAAACCTCTTTTACTTCCATCTTGAAGGTGGTTTCTTTGAGGCCAGGTGGAGAGCCAGGGTTTAATGTAACAATACTGAACCCCAGACCTAGCAGAGTTTTCCGCAGTTACCTTACGTGGGCAAGGTCCCTGTGAACGTGTTCATCCTAGATCGTATATTGCAAGAAATGTGGCCGATACCCTGAACTGATGGCACAGGGTGAACACCGAGCCCTTGCAGATGAAGGTGAAAGGGAACTCAGTGTTCTGTCAGCAGCCCTTGATGTTCCAGATGAAGGGCACCTTCATGGCAGAGGTGGAAGAGAGAGGGTTAGCGTACAACCTCACGCTCCAAGCTGCAACTTTATTTGCCNGAGGCAAGCATTGTTTGTCCTTTGTTTGTCTGACAACAATTTATGTAAAGGCAGTTCCCCTCAATGTTTGTGCAGACATTTAGCTCAGCAGTGGGGTAGATAATTTATTGCAAAACAAAAAGGGAACAAAGTAGAAGGTGATTGTAAAATCCAAAATATTGGCAGGGGACAGACTTGTACCTGAAAGTACTCAGGCTTTTTAAGGTACAGAATTTCAGGCTGATAGTATCTGTGTCAGTGTCTCCCTAGTAAAACAAAACCGTATTATACTTTTTCTGTGAAATAAAAAGCAAAAATAACTTCCATGGAATACCATCCTGACAGGATGGAGCGGAGACCCTTTGGGAGGGCTTTGCACGAAACACAGGTTCTCTGAATGAG
>VYZW01031253.1:325-115361 GCA_013401315.1 Balaeniceps rex | reverse complement strand
GGCAGGGTTGTACTTCAGGAAACTACCAATATTTTGGGCATTTCTCCTCTCAGCTGAGGTTTGGTACCTGTCTGGGATAGTGTGGACCGACTCGGTATGAACTAATGCAATAGACATAAATGCTCATTAGGTATGTTGGCAGACTCTCTGTGAATAAGCTTAGGGTTCAGAGCTCAGTTGTGTAGACACAGTGTTTTAGAAACGTGGGATGTTGTCAATGATGCTCTAACAAACCCCCCTGGGAGACGTGCTTGTAAAACCTTTAAAATCCTTTGAAGATATGTTGCTGATGGGGAGAATTTTTCATGTCATAAGTTAAACGTTGAGGAGAAGAGTGTAGACTCTCCTTTATTTTCTTTTTAAGAATTGAGATTGACAAAAATCTTAATTTATTTTATATTTTCTGTATATAATTGGTGGCATGGCAGACTGCCTTGTGCTGTTTTACCTTGAGCGCTGATAACAGAAGCATGTTACATAGGAGATTAACATTATCTTCTTAGTTCCAGGAAAGAATAGCAATAGCTTTCTTTTGTGTTTAGAGTCTGTACCAACGGCAGTNTATTCAAGTCATTACAGATCTTTTTGACTTCACTGAGGTCTGGATCAGGCACCTTTTGCCTAACCTTTTCTAAGTGAGCTGTTTGAGAGGCTTTGAAATATATACAGTGGGTTGAGAAAGAGAGGACAGAATTGCTGAAGCCTGAAAGGCTAAATCCATCAATATTTTAAAAGCTTTCTTTACCTTAAGATCAGCTATCAGCTGAAATGGCTACCTGAGATCTGTTGAATGNNNNGATCTGTTGAATGAGAACTATTAAATCACATATAAGCAGGAAACTTCTTCCTGACAGCTGATCTGCTATGCTTTGGAGCATGAGTAGTAGAAGACCTCCCATATGTATCTTCGCCAGTATAACTTGGCGGTGCAACCTGAGATGCTTTCAGAGGAAAGACTGCCATGTTAACTGCAATCAATTTAGACTGATACACAGCAAATAAATGTGTTTACCTGGCATTTTTGGCACAAACATAAACTTTTTATTAAGCACATTCAATATAATCGTATAATGGCATATAGTATGCAGTATCAGTGACTTATTGGAAGTAATCCTGGTTCTATTTTTTGTCCTTAAAAATAGATATAATGTTGTAACTTTAAAGCAAAATTCATCTGGGAGTTACTTTCTGTCTGTTGTGGATGTGTGATGAAAATCCTGAGAGCCTCAGAAATTGAATGTTGGCAGCTGTGAGATTTCATTTTACTCATTGATGATTGGATGCAAATGTGAGCCAAAGCAACTGACACAGTATTGCTCATATCTCACATGCCATTGCTGAAAAAGTGTCATAAAAATGAATCACCTCTGCCCTGACATTATTCATGTTGTCTGTAATCTCCATGCATACAAAAAATAAAATCAAAATACACAGAGAATGAAACCAAGGGAAAAGGCAACATTTCCACTGCTCTGGACTGCTTATCTCTAACACTGGTGTGCAAGAAACTCCTAATAAATGTGATGGGGGTTACCTGAGCCCTCAGGGGAGTTTTTATGAAGACTTTCCTTTGGCTGAACTCATGCTAATGTTCCATGTAATTTTCATCCATGTGCATCTGGAGTGACCTTCATTCCCCAGCAGGAGTTTTTTAGCACTAGAGAGGGGAAGTGGAGGGGATAAAGGCTACCCATGGACAGCTGAAGTTAAAATACTTCACATGGCCCAAGGTACTGTGTCCACCCTGTGTTTGAATAGGTGTGATTTAAAATATACGTTGGAGCCTGACAAAGGATAATTTTAGGAACAGGGTTAGGAGTCCCTGTCTATTCTATGCCAGTGAAAGATTTTAACTCTTCCAGGGGTGACTGATCACTTGTGCTGGGTTCCTTTTCCAAATCACCCTAGGAGGACTCTGCTTTCCCACTATTACAGCGGGCATGTAGAGCTAGGCATCCCTAGACCAAAGTCCCCCTTTGCAAACAAGCACTGCTGCATTTATTCCACAGTGGAAGGAAGGTGCAGCGCAGAAACTGTGAAGCACTGGGGAAGGAAGAGCATGTGTGGCAATGGGTGCACTGGTGGCACTCACCCAGCCCCAATGCAATCACACTGTCACTCAGGATTATGAGGAACTTCTCATGAAACCGACCTCCAAATATGAAAGACCTTGTCTGCCTTATTTTTCAGTAGAATTCTTGGCTGATCGGTTCACATGGATACTACACTTTTACTCAAGAGATTAGTTCATGTCTAGAGACATAATGCTACCCTGTGTGCCTCTCTGAGCCCTCAGACAAAATGCTCCTGAAATGCCACTTGTGCCATGGATGCAAAGCCGAGTCTTCCACAGCTGGCGGCAGCTCTGCCAGCTGTGGGTGGATGCGATAACAAAGAGACTTGCTTCTGAAGCTGGAACCAAACTGCTCAATTACCCTTTCTTCTTTTGTCTTGCTGCGGTTGAATACCCACTGGTTTGCTCAGCATTGCTAGGAGCCCGGACGTTTTAAGCCTGCGGCATAGCTTTCCAAGTTTCGATAAAATCATTTTGGTGTGTCAAACCTTATCTGTCAGGGACTTTCCTCAGTGCTGGAGGATGCTGTTCTGTGTGCTGACATACTGCACAAATATTACTGTTCTTTTCATTGCTGGTAGTTTTAAAGTGCATTTCTTTAATCCTGCTATTTAGCATGTCATTGAAAACAAAATCTACCACAAAATAATCAGAAATAGTTGAAGTTTTCCATTTTGAAGATGCATTCATACTTTCCTCAACTGTAGGTAGCCTACATAAAACAGAAGACCAATCTGTAGTATCATTGCCATGACAGACCCCCATATCTGTTCTTGCATATTGGTATAACTTTTTGAACACACTGCCAGATTTGCTGTTGCAAATTCTGAGTTTATGGCAGCTGGTCTTAAAGCTGTTAGTCTTACAGCATGCAGCCTCATTCACCCTCACTGTACAAAAGCCTACCGCATCATTATTGATTCCAACCATTGGCTGCCTAATAGTTTCCTCTCCTGAACTATCAGCATTTTCTTTGCAGACCGATTGTGCATTGGTAGCCATTCAAATATTACATCAGAGCCCTTAAATGTCAGTTCCAACACTAAGTGAACAGCCTTGTCATACACAAACTCTTGGTGTAACTTGACCTTCCTGCAGTAATCCTCCACTGAACGCTGAAAAGTCTACTCAGGCATGCGTTGTTAATTCATTAAAGAAATATAACATTTTAAATTATTTAAAATCCTGTTTTAGAGCTCTGAATCTGGTGTTTCTTTGCAAATAATGTCACACTGGATTTTTTTCTTCTAATGTTTAGGATTTTAATCACAAAATTACTTCTCTTGTCAACTCTCATCAAATTGTAATGGGCTCAGGCTTTTTAAATGCTTAACAGTAATGATAATTGTGGTGAATACAGTCCATCTTCATGTACATTTTTAATGCCAGTAGAGTAGATTTCTTTGCGATAACAGAAATTATTATAAAGCTGGCTGAATATGAATGTATTTTCTCTATAGTATGTGTGCTAATACGTTCCTAAAATTAAATTGCAAGCATTTCAGTCTTTAAAAACTTTTCAAAGATTGAAATGTACTGGATAATACAATATCTCTTATGCATTATAGCATACCAAAAATGCTCAAGCAGTCATATTGCTCAATAAACTGAATTTACTAGCCTTATAGAAAAGCATTACAGAGTTTAATAGAAAACGGTAACCTTTTTACATGCTTTTGAACCTTTTTATATGATGTAGCAAAGAATGAATGCTTGTAGGAGGATGGCTCATAGCTACAGATAGGATGGGATGGCGCCTGGAGTTTTACTCAGCGAAGCATTTAAGCATGTGCTTGTACTGGAGGGCGAGTCATCCCGCTGAGCTTGAATGGGAGACGCAGATGTGCGCCTTTCCTATTGACTTTCAGGAGAGAGGGTCACGATACGCAGCAGAGACACACTACTACTTCCTACACAGCAAAACTGACAGAATAGAATATTCTGGCACTGTGGTGGGTTTCATGTGAAAAATTGGAATTCTGGAAGTTGTAGATTCTCTGCTGTCCCATTCTGTGCCTGTTAATTTTCAAGCAGTCTGAAGTTAGGCTGGTCCCCTTCCCTCGCATTGGCCGGTGAGCGAGCAAGCCTAACGTAGTAGTTCTCCTGTGACTGCAGATTCCTTTCCATGTGCATCTTACGGTCACAGAATAATTTAGGTTGGAAGGGGTCTCCCTCCAGGAGTCACCTGGTCCAACCTCTGGCTCCAAGCAGGGCCAGCTTCAAAGCTGGATCAGATTGCTGGGGGCCCTGAAGAATCAATACCAAGTGCAAAGTCAAGCTGACAGTATTTTTAGTTCACAGTAGTTGGTGCAAAGGGAAAGTTGCTGCTGGTGCTCATTCTCAGGCAACTGGAAACTTGCATGAAGGCTGAAAATGATGGATCTAACAGTTTTCCAGTTATTGAAGTGGGTTACTAAAGCCCAAGCTTTTGTAGGCGACCACAGCTTATTTCAAAGGGAGGTTCTTCTTTCTGAGGAAAACTTGCAGTTCAGTTTGAATGCAGTGTTTGAGGGAAGGCTTTTTGCCAAAATTAATTGCTAGAAAAATGTACTTCAGCAAAGGCCGCCTTTCTCTGAGACAACCAAGTCCTCTGTAGAAATCACTGTGTGTGTCTGTGTGTGAATATTTGATTTAACGCTCGCTCTGCAGCCTCTCTGGTCACGGGTCTGGCTGTCCTAAAGGTATGTTAAAATGATGGCTGGATATAGAAACATATATATCAAAAGTGAAGAATGGAGGAAAACTCTAACCCTGCCTGCCCAGCTGTTTCTCTGACCTCTCTCACTCTACAGTTCATCCCATGTGCGTAACAGAAAAGGGCTTGGATGGCACCACGTGAAGTATCCATCCTTCCAGAAATTTGGCCTTGGCTGGGGAAGCTGTCATCTGCCTTCTGAGGGAGCTTCTCAGCTGCTTGGAGCCTTGCAAGCTGTACAGTGGGACTGCACTGGCAGGTCCACTGATGATAGGATAGCAGGCACGTGTTGTAAATGCCACACTATGGGAAATGTTCCACACATCTACTTCGAGAGGTCAGTGCTCACTGGTGCAAGGAGCTGGTGTCCCCACTTAATCATGGGACCCAGTGCTGGAGGCAGTAGAGGGGGAAAGAATACATTTCACCCAGGAAAAGTGCTGGACAAGTCAATATCTGCATAAGTATTTATGCACGGGTGTTTTCTTTCTCCAGGGCTGACCCAATGTGGAAGTCTGCCTTCACAATCTTCTGTAGAGGCTCTATTGACTAATTTTGCTAAGATGCAGGTTTAGCAATATTATAACGCACAGTAGACTGTTGTTTACTTATGAAAAAAAATTAACTCCTTCTGCAGCTTGTTGTGGAGAGCCACAGCCCGGCAGCAAGAAAGGAAGGAAGGAAGGAAGGATGGAAAACACCTGTCTCACTTAAATGGGACAGCAAGAGGGAGGGAGGAGCAACTCTGGAGCAGGGGAAGGATTTTTGAAGCAGCCATCACAAAGTAAATCACGCTCCTCTGTCTCCCTAATTCCATGAAAGCTTTTACTTACTGTTCTGCTTGATGGCTTCGAGATCAGATCAGCTCTGGAGCACATGTCTGCCTCTGTCAAGGTGGAGTCTTGAAGTTAATTGCAGGTGCTTAAGTGCTTTCCTGAATTGCATCAGTAGAAGGGCTGGTCCAAGGTCCATTCAGGTCAACAGAAAGGCCTCAACTCAGCCCTGATGAAGCCAGAGCGGAGAAGATTAGTAGTCTGAATGGATGCTGCTACCTGAGCATGCAATGTTTCGGCTTGTATCTTCACTCATAATGCTGAAAATGTTATTCCCCATGGGGCAAAAGGTAAACCCAAGACTTCTTCCTGTATTTTAGGCATTCAGCTTGCATTAGTTACTGATAAAGATCATGCATTCTGATAGAAATTCTTCAGAACAGTTTTTTAAAGATTTTTCTGAAGAACACAAACAACTATGTTCTCATCTGGCAGCATACCCTGTGTGCAGAAGCCAAAAATAATTGTATTGACTCCTCCTGGCTTCCCTTTTGAAACAAAAAGCAGCAGCCCATTGTCTGTTCTTTCTCAGAAGTCAGTGGGAAAAGTTTTCGAGATGAGGAACACGGTATGCACCAGCACACCGCTGCTCGCAGCTAACAAATGATAGTATTCTTGCTTTTCAATTTTGGTTTCATGTGCAATTGCTTTCAGAAGTGCCTTATTTAAATGGGCCCATAGTGGTAAATACAGAATAGGTAGGAAGGTCTCATAATCTTTTAATTTGTCCAACCCTGCAACAGGTAGTGTAGATAATAGTCTGGGATTATATGTGAAGCAAGTGCATCTCTCGGAGTAACTTTATTGTGTCACGGTTTCAATTACTTTTAGAGCAAACAGTTTTATTCAGTTCTGCTTCCTAGCTAGTACATTTATGATAAATACTCTAAGAAAACAGAGGCCTCTATCAGAGCTTTTCTAAGATGCCAAATATTTGCAGTGTTTGTAAATACGCTTGCTGTTTATATATATTCGGAGATGTGTACATGTGAATGGCAATGGCTCTTAAATAGTAGCCAGGGCATTGAGGTATGTCAGCAAGAAAGCCCATTCCTGATTTCCTCACTGGCAAATAAGAAAGTCCATCAATTAGCCAGTGCAATGGAGCTGTGCAAAAATACCCTTGTAAATGTAAGCTGCTGCTAATTACCAAGCTGCCTTCAGAGGAAGGTTTTTAAATGTTCAAAATCCATAACGAAAATGGTGTTCCTGCTCCTAGCCCTCCCCTTATCCTCCTTCTCCACTGCTCTCCCTGCAAAGGGAACTACTTTCATGTTTTATTTATTTGTCAAAGAGCTTTGCAGTAATGGGTCCTTTAAGTCCCCTTGATGCTGACATCTTTGCATCACTTCAAAATAGCATGGAAAAGTGGTCCTCTTGGCGCTGGGGCTCAGCATGAAATTCCTGTCACAGCGTTTGTTGTTGCAGCATTTCTCTGAGCTTAGGGGTATTGGCTGGCAGGAGATTTCCTCTCTTAACAGAATTTTTAATTTTTGTTCAATGCAGAGGTATGCAGGCAAGGAGCCCCGCTGGTGCCTGCACGGGGAGGAGGGCCCGGCTCAAACTCCAGTCTAGCTCAGCTGCTGCCACCACAAACTTCTCAGGAAGCGTTCACTTGTTGGGAGAAAGGGGAGTGGGAAGGAGGAGGAAAGCATACCGTCTTTCCAAACAAGTTACTTCTCCTTCTACTGAAGCTTCTTGCCTCGGTGTCCCATGGTTTGTGGGAACTGCTGTGCCTCTGCTTCAGGTTTTCTCTCTTTCCCATCAGTGTTAGCTTCCTGTTGTTGTGCTTATGGGTTTTAGTGAGGAGTTAGCACAGGCAGTATCATTTAACAGGGAATCCTCTGTGCGGTTGGTTTCCAGCTGCTAAGTAACAGCACCCCACGACAGGCAGCAGGGGTAGGGATTCTCATTTACTTTTATTACATGGAAGATTTTCTCCATCATATCAGGCTGTCCTTTAGGGATAATTAAGCAAATATATTTCTTCTTCTTACTGCACTAAAGGAGTAGCTTTGAATTTGCAGTCAGGCCTTCAGGGTAGGTTTTATGTATGGAGCCCAGATATTTTCAGTCATCCTCAGAGACCCCCCTCAGTTACACTGGTGTAACACCTTTGCCTCTGATGCAGTGCCTGGTGATTTACCCAGCATGGGAGGAGTGTGTCCTGGGCTCTCCTCTCTCTCTGCTGATCTCCAAACGACGAGACAAACAAGTGCTTTGAAGCAGAAATAGTAGTCTTTTGTTCATTGACAATGCCTATCAGTTTCTTGCAACAATGCACATGGGCGTTGTTATTTTTTTTCCTTTATTTTTTTCTTCTCTGAGCAGCCCCAGATCTTCCCATACCAATAAATGTGAGTTATACGTCCACCTAGGATTGGGAGAATATCAAAAGCGTCTGGTTCCTTATTTGTTGTATCTGGCTCTGTTCCAGGCTGCTGATTAATTTTGATGATTCAGAATCTTTGGCAATAGAGCGCTGAAAATGTGAAAAAATATACAATAAAATATATTGAAAGCAACTTGAAATGTCAGGTAGAATTCAGTGGAAATAATGTACCCATCAAGGGAGATTAATGGCATTTCTACACAACACTTCACTTCTGCATTCTAGATGGGCAAATAACCCATTACTCTCTCAATTAATCATGGCTTTAGATGTGGATATGCTTTGCATCTGACAACCTCTGCTCTTGTGTGTTTTCCACCAGGTGTGTGCCTCTCTTCCCTTTTAATTATTTCCTGGGGTCCCTTCTGCCTTTGGGCATCTCCAGCTTGCCAGCGCCTCCCTTTTGCAGATGACCACTTTCTTCAGTCCTTTCTTTTGTGGTGTGGAGCATACTTATTTCTGAAAGGATTTCTTGGTCAGGCAGGGTTATTCTCTTTGACTAGGACAGGAAAGAAATGGTGGTCTTCCCTCACAGCTGAGGTTTTCAGCTGGCCTTTATGTGATGGGAACTTTTGCTGACAGAAGAGGAATCAGAGATGACTCCTCCCTCGCGTGGCAAAGATGTCATTTGGTCTTTAAGACTATCCAGATGACCAGAAGGAAAGCAGATTATCTCCTCCCCAGCTGGTGGGTTTTGGTAAAGAAACTTATCATGCCAGTCTTGGATGTTTCCTCCAGCTGGTGAAAGTGGCCAGGGAGAGCTGAGGACTAGCAGAGTAGTGTTGGAATGAACTGTAGGTGAATTTCACTGTGGAGATCCTTGAAAAAAACCTATAGAACAGCAGGTGTTTTTGTTAGAAGATGCTTGAAGAATTTTCTGCTCTTTTCCATCAGAGATGTGGAAAAAGGACCATGGAAGTGTTTCAGACTTGCCATAATGCAAACATAATGACCCTCAACATAAGGTAAGATTACATCTGAAATGGCTCTCATGCAGGTGCTGGTAATAATCTGGCTTCACTGGGGAAGTGTAGGTCATCAGTAAGGACTGAGCTTGTAGCCTCAAAACTGAAAAACAGGAGTTTCAGGTGAGAGACAAAACAGTTTTGCCCTTTGTTTTATTGGCTTCTAGTTCAGAAACACTGGCAGGCTTGTATGTGATGGGGGCAAGAAGAGACAGAGTGAGCGTTGCCCTACAGTGGTACCTGGCATCATGCCTGCCAGCCCAGAGGCCGTGCTGTCCAGCAAGTGCATGGGAGAGCACCTCCTGCGACTCACCTGGCTCAGCACTGCTTTCAAGTGAAACAGCAAATCCCAAAGAAGAGCTGTGCACCCCTTTGCAGGTGAAATAGGCACCTCCCTTTCATTTAAGGTCCTGCTCTTCCCAGAGCTTTAGCAGAAACCCGACCTCCTTCCGCGTTACTTTTTCTACTGCCTCTGGGCGTTTTGACTCACATTTGCCTCACTTCCCTTTCCTTTAAATTGTGCTTTTTGTTCATTTTCTTGTCCCTTTCCTTTGCTATGTGTGTTACAATATTATTTGTTGATTGCTGTCCTTTTACACACGTTACTTTGACTTGCTCTGGGGCTTTCCTTGGCTTAGCACTCTTCTGTTCCTTTCTCTCATTCCTCCTTTTACTTGCTCCTCCTGTTCTCAGCAACAGCATTTGCACTATCCTCTTGACATGCTTTTTTCTTTTTTTGCTCCTTTTAGTCTCCCCAGGTCCCTTCATCCTCCCACCTACAAGTCTTTTGCTTCCAGTTGCCTTTGCTGGAAACTTCACATGAATATCCCAGAGCCTCCTTTAATATTTCATTTCCAGGAGAATTTGAGGGTGCCGTCATGTCTTAGGATTTACTGCGGGTCTGAATAGTTTCAAAGAGTAATATTGCTGGTTTGTAGCCAGAAGCATCAAACCCTTAATTGCATTATGCAGTCCAGGTAGATGAGGAGGTGAGCGTGACCACCAGCTCCACGTCTCAGTCATGAAGCTTGAGCCTGGACTTTCTAAAAGCTGCTGGAGAAGGTTTTTAGCTCAAACCCATCCAGAGAGATACACTAACACTTGGTAGAGCCAACAACACGTCAGGTGTCGGTTCCTCATTTGTCTCTGGGTGAAATGTCATCGGGGGCAAGCAGCCGTGCTGCTGTGACAGGTCGCTGCATGGTGTGCTGCCATTTTGTCTGGCTTCCAGGGGCTCAGCTGTGGGGCAGGTGCATCCAAATAATGAAGTACCTTAGCCAGGCTCTGCATGAGTCCTGCAGCAGAGGCTTGAACCAGGCCTGTCCTGCTCCCTGGGTAGCTGCTGTACCAAGGAGGACGAGGGAGCTGCCTTTTCCTCCTCCCCGTGTGAGTAGCCTGCAATATGTGCTCCCATGTGGGGGTCTTGTTTGGAGAGTCAGGAGGAGTACATGCAGGCGCTGGTGCGCTTGCCAACAGATTTTGCAAGAGCAGAGCTCTGCCTGCGGGGAGCCTGAGAGGCGACGAGATGAGAGCTGAGTGCTGCCATCCGGCGCAGTGTTTCATTAAATACCTGTTTGCCCGTGCAGGGGAGCGGAGGTGGGGGGAGCCCCCTCCCCGGTCCCTCTGGGGATGCCAGGGAAGCCAGGGCAGAGAGGACAGCCTGCTGCTGAGAGCCGCTTCTGGCTGAAAGACGTGGCTTTTGGGAAAGGTGGGGGGAGCGTGGGTGGGACGAGGGTTGTGGTGGTCAGTTGACTGCAGGTACAGGCGGCTGCTGGAGGGTTTGTGCAGGCACGTGTTGGGCTTGGGGCAAGCTACCATGCTCCCTGGGCACCGCGGGCACCCTCCTCTGCTGACCTGCAGCAGCTGGGAAGCTCCGCTCAGTGTCAGCAGCCACTGCCTTGATTTATTTCTGCTGAAGTCCTGTCAAGCAGTGCTGTTTTAATTGAGTGAGGGCCAGGGGTGGTGAGAGGAAGCTGTGGTGAGGAGGGCAGAGGCACTTACCCGGCATGGATCTTTACTCCCCCCAGGCTGCCTTTCCACCTCCTCCCACCGCCAAGGCTGCCCCTGCTCAGAGGCCACCTGCGTCCCCTCGCCGCAGTGCTCCTCTCACTCCCTCCTCCTCCTGCCTACACACAGATGGGTGTCTTGTGTGGGAGGAAGAGAAGTGCTCATAGCTACGGTGAGCAGTGCCTGATCTGGGGGACAGGTCTCCTCAGGCTCTCTTCATAAAAAAAATGATGAGAAAAAGGTTCCTTGGAGGCTTCCCTCCCCATTGCCCTCAGCAGGAGAGTGGCTTGTCTCCCTCCCTGCCTCTGCAGTCCTCTGAGTGCTGCCTCTTTCCCTAATCTCCAAATTTCTTGCTTTCAGGCGTCCTTGCTCCCTCTCTGGGGTCCTTCCTTCAAATATGCTTCTTTCAGAAATCCTTCTGATAGCTTGTTCTCATTATCTTAATGAACAATTAGAGAGTGAATCCATCAATGTAATTCCTCTTTCTCCTTCTCTTTGAGCAGCGTGATGAGCTGGGCCAATGTTCTGTGGCCAGGCCTGGGTTTCCACGGGATGGAGAAGTATTCAAAGGCACAGAAAAACTTCTGTGCTTCTGGCTTTGAGACTATTTAATTTTTTAGAGAAGATTATTAAGGCTGGCTGGGGGAGAGAGGTAAAATAACAAATGCAAGAAGGAAAGAAAGAACAGAACTGAGGGCTATTTTTCCTCTTGTAGGAGAAAAGCAACCAGAGTCATTGCAAATGAAAACATTTCTGAATTTCCAGTTGGTATATGGAGCTCACTGGATGCCTCAGTCCACCCCCGGCAAGGAAAGGATTGGCTGTCTGTAAGCTTCGTCTCCAGCAGAGCTCTGCTTAACTGAGGCACCAAAACTACCTGCGATGCTAGAGTGCGTTGTACAAATGTTTAAAACAGGGTAATGCAGGCTCTGCTGATACCCATTGAGGTTCTGGCTGGGCTTCTTTCCAGTCAGGCTGAAAAGGATGCCACCTTGCACAAAAGGCATAAACCAAATATTTGTATGCAGAGTCTTGGATAGTTCTGCGATGATATTTGAATTTAAGCATTCATTAAAACTGAAATTGCTTCAAGTCAGTGGGTGAGCTGGGAGGGGAAGACAGATAATGCTACTGTGAATGGGGCCATATAGCAACGCTTTGCTCCCAGCAGATTGTGCAGATCCTGGTAATGTTTTGTCTTTATGTGTTTCTCACCTTCTGTCTTACTTCTTTAACTTTCTGAAGGAGCAAGGGAAATAATTGAACGCTGTGCTGACTTTCTAAGTTGTTGTAAATAGCCATGAGAGCCACTGTTTCAGGATAGTAAAGTCGATTTCTCGCTGCTCTTAGAGCTATTGACATAAGCTCTCAGGAGGCTGAAGCAGACGGCACCGTGGGTCCTACGCCTTGCTGCCCTGGCTCCCCCTTTCTGGTTTGAAGGTTAAGATCCTGGGGGGTCAGGAGGACTACACTTACCACCCCAAAGCAATCCGGCTCCATTCAAACCCCACAGCAGCAGGAGCCTGCTCAGGTTTCCAGAAGGATTCGCTGTTTTGTCATTTGCCATCTTCTTGCAGTTTAATAATAGGCACCTGGTACCTGTCACTGTCAGCTAGAAGGTGCTATATTTAGATGGATCAGTATGGTGATCTCTATGCTCGTGTCGGTGGGCCACACTAGAAATAGCACTAAAATAACACACTAAATAAAGTAGCACTTATGTTAATGAAAACAGAGAATTTTATTCAGTTACTTACAATAATTGCTCAGATTAGGACCTCTTTGCATTTTATGTTTTTATATTGAATTGAATTTATTCTATACCACCCCCACCCCATTTTTTGGTCTTTTTTTTTTTTTCCTATAGATGTAGGCGGTACAGTAAGATGGAAGTTTGAGTATCTGAAATTGAAACAATTGAGATAATTTTGTACCTGAAAAAGACTAAAAGTAGCTTTCTGGAAGGGTGTGACAACCACAGCATTCAGATATTCCTGCTAAATGCTGAAGAGTGGAATAACTCTTAAAAGAAACAAGAACGTATTCTTGGTAGGTTCTGAAACCTACCAAGAACTCACTTAGAGGAAGGTGGAGTTTGCAACTCAGCTCTTATATTATTTTTTTTGGTGTTTTTGTGTTGTTTTTTTTTTTTTTTCTAGAATACAAGTAGAAGGCAGTGTATGAGTTGACATTTCATTTATATTTCTGACATTTTTTACAGCCAGGAGTGGTAAAGCAATTAATTAAAAATCATGAGTATCTGGGTGACTGGAATCTGTGGCAAACTGCATAAAAAAAAAAAAATAACAAAATATGTAGTCCTCACTGAGCTAGGTAAAAAAAACCCCAAACCCTATGAAAGTTGTTTAAAGTGTCAATGTTTTGGAAAAAAATGTGTTTGGAATGACCTGTTAAAAATATTTTTCAGCAAATTGGCAATGTGAAAAATGGCTCATTTGTCACATTGCGTTGTAAAAATATCAAAAGATTTCAGTGTTCAGATTTTTTTATTTTTAAAAGGGAAATTTCATTTCAAAGCTGAAAGCCATTCCAAACTCAAGACTGAAATGTTCCATGAAAAATGTCGTTGTTTTTAAACATTTTTAATGAAAATTTTGCAAAGTTCATGGCTTCACAGAATGTTTTGCTGTGTTCAGTTCTTCATTTCCCAGCAAGGCAAGCGAATGGTGAAAAGCTTTCACAGGAAGCTATAACAGAGCATCTTCCTACCCAAAATCTTCAGTAACCCATGATGACAGCTAGTATTTTTGTGATAGTTTTCAACAAAGGTTCCTCATATTCTTTGCACACTTAATGAGCTTTTTAGTTAACTTCAGAGTTAAGCGCATTCCTGGGTAAGCTGCAGAGTAAGCCCAGATCACACAGTTTTGTGCTTGGAGAAGACAGAGACACACTTTTGGGTTTCCAGGGTATGTGGAGTTGTGTTTCTCCTTCATTATCCTGGCAAGGAGAGTGATGGCTTCTCACTCCCCAGGTGGAAAGGGCAGTCACCTTCCTCTGCTGTTGAATCAGCAAGAAATTGGATGGGTTTCTGTGGGCTTTTTCAACACTGCAGATATTCCTCATAAAGGGAAAGAAAGAAAGGAAATCTCCCATGTGTTTCCAATGGAAAATACGCTGCATGTCCTCCTGCTGATCCTCCTGAAACTCTCACAGTGGAGAAACCTCCATGTGTCCATGGCAGCATGTGAAGTAAAACACCTTTTTTTTCTGCTTGGCTCCACTCCTCAGGTGAAGAGGCTGGGCCACCACCTGAGGCAGGGAGCTATAAGAATTACCACCGCTGCACCTGGCACCCTCCTCTTCCTAAAAGGCCACTCTTGCTTCCCTCCAGCCCTCTCGTAGCCCTCTTGTTCTTCAAGCATTGACCGCTCTTCCCTGTTCGGCTGCTTTCGTTCCTCAAGGCAAGACCCTGCCGGGAGCTCAGGGACCGCATTTCTGGTGTCTCTGCCCCTGGTCTCCCCCTGGCTGCACCACATCTCCTAACGGGGACCCCCTTTAGTCTCAAGCCTGGTGCCTCTAGGCACTGGCAGAGGAGGACAGCCGCCCAAGGCAAATATCTGATATGCGCTTCCAACTTCTGCCAGAGAGACAAGGTCATGGGTAGTGGAGTGTGTGCGAGGCTAATGTGACCTCAGAGCACTTTAAAGGGCCGTATTCTTTCCTTCCATGCCAAAGGAAGAACGATTGCAGGCAATTTGGCAGGAACTAGCCGGCAATTAATTGAGCAACAATTTCAACCATTGTGAGGCTCTATTGTGAGGCTATTGATGGCAAAGTGACTGATGCCTCCCGGGCTGCAGGTAAATGTGATTCCCGGTGCTGGAGTCGGGCTGACTGAAGGGGAGTCAGTAACAACAGGGATTTCTGCTAGAGAAATAGGCTTTTGCTGGAATAAGTAACAGCAATATATACTATATTATATGTAATATTACACATATCTCTGTGTGTTTCTTGATTTTTAATAAGAAAGGGTCCAGTTCAAGCCTAGACAGACAGAAGCTGGCTGGTCATTGATTTCTGCTGCTAATGTTGCCAAAGGCAGTCCAGGTTGGAAACGTCTGACCTTCCCCCTTCTGTGCCTTGGTACCACTGTATCTGGAAGTGGCTGTTAATGCGGGTAGTGTGAGGAGTAACACTTGGAGGACCAAGGAGAGAAGCATCCCCTTTTGCTGTGTTGGGCATCCCTGTACCTCAGGGCTCCTTTGCAGCCTTTCTTCTCAAGTAGGGCTGGGTCCTCCATGGCCAGTTACTGGGAGAAAGACCCCCAAACATGGAAAAGCAGGCTGCAGTGTTTGAGAAGGCTGCCAGGGTACGCTGGTGTGCCTGTCCTCTGTGGCAGCGTGGGATTTGTTCAGCTGTCAGTGCTTGTGCCTCTCCAGTCATGTTGCAAGCCTGGGAGGGGGAAACAGATACACCGAAGCAGATGATGAACATTATTCATTATCCTGATTTTGTGGGAGGGCTCAGCAGTTCAAGTGCTGTGAGGGAGTAATTGAAGTACTAAAAACAAAGAGCTGACTTGTCACGGTGCTTGAGAGTGGAATGAAAAAATAAATGGGGAGAAGGGAGTTCAAATGTGTGGGAGAATGGTGGTGGCTGAAATTTCAGCCTGCTTGAGAAATCGGGTCTCTTCTTGTATTACCATCTCAGCCAGAGATTTTGTAGGGGTGTTGCAGCTAACTTTCAAGCTGGATGAAGTTGACAGAAGCACCAAAGGGAGTTTTCTTTGCTCCTGCCCCAACATCTGAGGGGAGGGAGTGTGGGAGGTGTTGCTCCCACAGGACATGGGAGGTTTCCTGCTGCCTCCAGGGACATCTTTACTCAGACGTCTTCGTGGTCAGCATGCAACGGTGGAGGCTGTTCTCAGTGTAGCCTCCTAAACTCTGGGATTCACCTCAGTCTTCTGTTCACCAAACCTAGATATAGTGATTTTGGGGTAAAACATGCTTCTCCAGCCCTTTCTGTGGTGATGGGAGTTCACAGGTCACTGTAGTGCATGGCACTTTGCTTAACTTTCCCACTGGAGGAAGACATGAAGTGGTAAATTATTCATCTTTCAAATGAGATATAAATCCTAAATCCTTGCTAATCTTTGTATCCATAGCACAAAATCATACCAACGACAAGATGTGCAGAGCTTCAGCTCATTAGGAAGAGGCAATTATGTAGCCAACTGCAGCACTGGGCAGGGGTGGGTAAACTCAGATGTTTAATTTGGTGTGGAAAAAAATGAGGTTCAGAACTTGCATTATCTAATTCCTAGATTCACAAGCCTGCCAAATGTATTAGGGTACTGCTAGAATGAATGAGTTCTGTTTTTAGCCAGAATAGATAGTCTCTGTGTTAGTATAGCCCTCTCATTTCCAGTCCTGGATGGGTTTCAAGTGGGACAAAGGAGAATTTTAAGATAAGTTGGAAAAATCATAGTGGGAAGGTGAGGAAATTGTATGATCTCTTCTGGCTTCATAAAACAGCCAGTTTCAGATGGATTTGGGCTATGGGTATAATCTAATTCCCATACTCCTGTTTCCTCCTACGTAATTTCTCCATATCACAAAATAATTCTGTAAGGCAAATGGCTGTACTGGATTGGATGGGAAAGATTAAGCACAGTAGAAAAGAAAAGAAAAGAAAAGCTTGATACATTCAAAGTATCCTTCATGATTTCAGAAGCCTTTCCCTATCCCTTCCCTTGGTATTACTGATGGATGCAGCCTATCGGGAAAATGGACACACTTACACTACTATCTAGAGTGGGTTTTGAGTGAATCCTAAAAGATTTTAACTCATTCGTCAATTGACTATATTGTCATTGCTACATAAGACTGTTCAGCATAGAGCATCTGTTACTGGGGCTGTGATTGAAACATTGCCCTTGTTGTGCAGAACTATTTAACTTTGTCTCTTTGAAATGAAATGTGAAATGTTTCTTATCTTGCAAAAAGACAGATTTATTCTTAGCCTCTTGAAAAACAGGTAGGTGAATCTGAAAACATTTCTTTTAGCTGGGTACATCTACAGGTGCTGACTTTCCACCAGCAAGGCTTAAGTTCTCCTCCAGCTCCAGTGAAAATACCACTCCATGAAGTCTGGTGCAATACAAAGAGTGAAATGTGTGTGTCCTTTCCCCAGAAACTTCCCATTTTCTGGCTTGCACAAGCATGCTTGAGGGCCATATGGAATAAAGTTGAGGTTTGGATTTTNCCCCCCCCCCCCCAAAAAAAAAAAAAAAAAAGGGTTATTAGGAACTCACAGCTCCCTTATTTTTTCGGAAGGGGCTCCCATGGCTTTCGGAAGCTCAGCCTTGGGACCGGAGGCCTCCGCCCGCCGGGGGTGCCCCGGGCTGGGGCAGGCGCCCCGGGCGCCCGGCGTTCGCCCCGCCGCCGCTGGGTGCCAGTGCAGCCCCGGCATAGGCAGCCCGCGCCTGCCTCTCCCTCGCTCTCCGCAGCTTCTCCCTGCTCACCTTTCCCCCTATTCCTGCTTCTTTCCTTCTACCTTTTTTTCTCCCCCTGCGCCTTTTCCCATTTAAATCCCAGGAAAGTCGCTACTTGTGGGCAAGCCCTGCGGCTCTCTGCCCCGCCTGTGCGGCAGTGCCTGAGCGGCTGCTCGGGCTAAAGCGGAGGCGAGGCAGAGCAAATAGCGAGGACATTTAGCCGGAGTTTCCTCTGGTGAATGGTTTGGCAGTCTCCGAATCTGGCTCTTGGCTGTGTCTTTGACCTGGAACCCGTGGGGAGGGGAGTGGGACTGGCAGCAAGAAGGGAAGACGGCGCTCCTGCGGGGGTCAGTGAAGCGGCTGCTCTTTTCCACGTCGGAGTGCGGGGTGTTTTTTTTGCACCCCTGCAAAGCACGGTCAGCGCTGACAGGCTGTGCTGAGCGCTCCCTGGATGCCCGAGGGAAGGATGGTCGTTCTGCACAGCGGCTCCTCGCTTCCCAGTGCCATTCACCTCGGTTGTCCCTTACTGCAAAGCTCCCTGGGCTGGAAACAGCGGAGGCTGGGGAGATGGTTGAAGGGGATGACTCAGGTGACTAGAACAGGATTTAAGCTTTCCAAGTAACCTGCGGCTGTGGGAGCATGCTCCTGCCCTTCGGTAGTGCGGAGCATTTGGGGCTGATTTAGTCCAACACCTTTGGTTTCAGCAGAGGGAGGAATGAGAAGCATCTCTTTCTGAAAAACAGCTCCCTTTAGGTTGTTTCAGGTTGGACAGTTCAGAAATCAATTGTATGTATCAAAAGGCAAAATTAGGCTGGGAGGCTGTAGGTAAGGATTCCTAGAGAGTTTGTGAATCTGGCAATGGTAGTTTATTACTTCTACAGCGCTTTTCACCCAGCGACTTTGCAGCTGCTGCACCAGTGTCTGAGAGGCAGAAAAGTACTAACCTCACCTCCAAAATAAAAGTAAATGAGCTACATGCAAATAAACTGGCCTTCTCAAGGAGTGCAGGGAATTCATAGCAGAATAGGAAAAAGAAGGCAGTACCCCCAAATCCTGCATGCCACTGGCTACATAGAGAAATGCATAAACATAACCATTAGCACAGCTACGTCAAGATATTTAGCCTAGAGTCTAATGCTAGGTGGTCTTCCGAAAGTTATTGCCTCTAGCTATTGCTATGATACCGCTGAAGCTAAGGATCATGAAGCTGCTGTTCAAAAGCACCTCCGCACTCCTGGAAATTTTTCCTCCATCAGATAGTCTGTTTATTATTTTGTTTTGACCAAATCACACAGCCTCAACAGCGGCTCAATGCAAAGTTGTGTTTCTTCTGCAGACTGAAAGCCTGGAGCCTGCTGTCCCTCAAATGGCTGTAAACATGTCCTAATAATGCTAAGGACCATAGATGGGCATCAGGAGGAACCCAGGCTTTAAAAAGAAGCCTGTCACTGGGGCGTCATTTCTCCAGGAGCTGTCAGGAGCACTGTCTTTTAAATGGTTCCCGTTCACAAAAGTAAAAAACATGTCATTATTTTTTATTCCCAGAGAGCCAAAAGGAGGTAGTCCACCCCAGGCTGCCTTCAAAAGCAAAGATCCTGTGATCAGCAGCGGCAGCGCTGTGCAAGCTGAAGGGAGACATGAGGGAGGAAGCAGAGAGCTGTGAATGATGGACGCCAGTTGGGTGTGGATTTAAAGAAATGCTGGTGGAAATGCGTCTTGGCAGTGCCTGTATGACAGAAGCAGGTGAAATCGGGCACGTGCCTGACAGCGTGAAGTCGTCACCTCTGTCTCACGGACGTCCTGCTCTAAAGGGTGAAGACGAGAGGTGGAAGGGGAAAGGGTAAGCAGCAGAAAACAAAGTTTAGCCACAGCTCCCCGGGCTGGTGTCCTTTCCACGAGGCCACAGGGGAGGGTGTGTGGGGAGGGCGGAAACTCTGGCAGACCTGGTCTGTCAAGACTCGAGCTTCAGCCCTCTCTGGAATAAACAAACAAAATTCAATCACCTCGGTCTGTTGAGATACTTTCAATTTTCCCCACTTCTCCTCAAAATAAAAGCCTTCGTGCAGAAACTAATGCTCTCTCTATTCATATTTTCCTCTCCGGAGCCCGAGCCTCTTTTCAGCTCTCCCTTTCCTTGCTTTGCCCAGCCTGTCTCCAGCATGTCAGCATGCAATATCCTTTTCCAGGAAACACCGCATGCACTCAGTGTTTAAAAGCATCACGTTTCTTCCAGTTAGCATCCAAATAATGCTAATTCTATTTTCCTGCCTAATTCTATTTCCTTTTCTGGCCCTGCTGATTATGAAGATGTTTGTGCATAAATACAGGCATTCTTCCCCCTTTATCATCCCGATTCCTTCAGTAATGCCGTGATCTAGCGTTCGTGACATCACAATTCATCACCGGTGACTGCTTTACAGATGCAGCCAGTGCCAGGCAGTCTTTAAATCAGGCAGTGGTAGCGGCAGGCGCCTGATAACGAAGCAGAAAGCAGAGGCTTGCATATAGACAGCGCGGTGGCTGCTAATCTGTGTGTGACACTGGGAACGTAAAAGTTGTGGGGAGCCTAAAATGTAACACCAGGAGAAGTTTGTCTAAGCAAGATGGAGGGTGTGGTGGAAGGTGGCCTTGGTTGTCCTACACAGACAGCCTAGTTCCTGAAATGGCCATTGTGTGCCACTGATCAACTGCGGTCACTTCCCACACAGGCCCTCTCCCCCATCAGGCTTGCAGGACTGGGGTGGGGATCCCCTGGGAACCCAAGGAACCTGGCAGAGAAGCGGGGGGGCTCGGCTCTGCAGCACACTGCTCTCGGGGCAAGTGTGACGGTATGCTGGAGGCTGCTCATCTTTGGCAGCTCTGTTGGGGAGCGAGGGGGAAGGATGGCGGGAGACAGCACCTCTAAGAGGCTGGACTCCATTTCCATTTTGAACTCTCGAATGTGAATGTAAATTGCAAATATTAAACGCTGTTTCCCAGTAATGAACATGTTTTCCGTTTGTGCATCACGGCCTACTAATGCCTGAATATTTCCATTCCCTCTTCCACTCTCTTTTTTTGGTTTTCCTAAATTGATATCTTTTTTTTTTCCAAACCCTGTATCATAGGTCTGCCTAAGTAGCTGCAATGAAGGGAAATACTGTTTCCAGGTAGGAGGGGAAGTAGGGAGGGAGATACTCCACGTACATCACTGTGATAACAGCGGCAGCCTTGGTTTATACTTGCAGGTTGTCATGACCTGAGATGGTGGTGACCACTTCAGGCATAAGCTCTCTAAGCGCTTGCCTGGATGGGGGAGATTGGAAGCAAGGTGGGTGCTGACCCCGTGTAACGACCCGGCAGTTTGCAGCAGCACCAGGCTACTCGCTAACGTATGTGCAAATGTACACGTCTGACTGTGCTGCTTTAACGCGCTGGTTGTGTGGTCGGCTGCCAGGATGCCTTGGCCGGCAGCCTGTGAGGTGGCCTCAGGGTGGCAATGGCAATTGCTGTGACAACTGCCACCATCAGGACGGAGGAGCACCAGCCCCTGCACCTCTCTGAAGGAAAGGGCTTCACCTGCCAGCTGGGTCCTCTCGGCTCCTCTCCTTGTCCTTCTTTGCCCCCAGCAGGAGTCAGTTAACTACAGCCTCAGTGGCTGTTTTGGAGGTTGCGTGCCCTTGCAGTTTTGGGTGTGAAGTACTCAGGGCAAGCTGGCTTGCCCCAGCCATGAGGCTGCCTCTCTCTAGAGCAGTGGGGCTTTGTTATGTGCCATTGAGGAAGCAGCTTTCCCCCTGGCACCAGCCCAATCGCCCTCGCCTTGAAGAGGTGAAAGCTGCGGCTCTGGGTGTAACTGCACAGGCTGGGCGCTCTTGATGGAGGACGGGGGCTATGAAAGATGTGTGGGTCATGGCCATTGCTCTCACAGGGGCTCCCGCCCTGGTGGGAGGATGGGGAGAAGGTGGGGGCTGGTTGGAGGTGTCCCTGGCAGCCAGGGGTTGCCTTACCCTTTAATTTTGGTCAGGGTAAGTGAGAAGCAACAGGAGAAGAGATCTCCGTGAACATGTGCATCTGCTGCTACCCTGCTGGTGTGTCTTTAGGAGTTTGTCTTTCCACATGCTAGAAGTACCACAGTGCCAGAAAATGAGCTGAGCTCTCCCCTCCATTTTTCTCTTTCTTCCCTGTGCTCCTCAAAAAAAAAGTAAATGGTGGCTGAAACTTTTTCTAAAAGAACTTTTTATTTGGCCTCTGAGAGTTTTGGTGATACTTGGGCCATGTTCCTCCAGGTTTGTCAGCAGCTAGAGATTTGTCTCCTTATTGTCAGCTGAGGCTGCGCTTCCAGCTTGTGACTATATGGTCCAGGCGACCGGGAATAGCATCGTGTCTTGCTGTTGATGAGAATGGCAGGGCTGTGGCTGTGGAGCTGTTAACCAAAACAGAAGTTTTGCCCCAAAACATCCAGAATGCCCAAGAGAGTTGAAATTTCCTGGGTATGTCAGATAAATGTGGATCTGGTAGTCTCTCATAAAGCCAGACTTGCTCATCACCAATATTGTTGGTGTGGACCTAGGTTTTATTTTTTCAATCTGGGTAGATGAAGCAGGGCTGGGAATGAGCCACCAGTTTGGCTCTGCTGCTGCACTGTGGTGAAAGGGTGCGTGGCTCATGGGGTGCGCTGTGTTGGAGCCCACTCCTGGTCACACATTTTGGTTTGAAGAATAGACATATCTGCAGAAAGAGATCGATTTTTCTCTATTGTTTGTACCGGAGTAAACCTCACATCCCACTAAAGTCAATGCTGTTACATCAGTGTAAAAATGAAAAAAAAAACACACAAAACCACAAAATTGCAAGAAAAAAGAGGCAGTGGTTTTGCTATTTCTTCTTCTGGAAGCTAAAACTCTATCTTTTTTAATCTTTGAAAATCATAATAGTTCTGTTCACAAGCATTAAACCCAGGAGCATTCAGTGCCTTTTAGCAAAGCTTAGAATTAAAATCAAACCTTTTTTTTTTTTTTTTAATGGCAGTTTGTAGTAAAACAGCCTGCAGGGTGTGCGAAAAGGGAATGGCTGAAAATTTTTCTTTGCTGGTGACTGTTACGTGGTGGTTTGGTCCTTACTTACTGCACCAGAACGTGCTCGCTTCTTAAAGTAGCGCAGAGGGGACAGACAGTCAGAGTAAGGGCACTAGTGCAATGTCAGTTTTCCGATAGAGATGTGAAGATATTAACTATATCTGTGGATATGAAAAAATACATTATCACCTAGTGCCTCTTAAAACTAGCCAATTTATTTATATTCTTCAAGGGTTAGATGTCTATTGCCAGGATTTATGGCAAACATCTGAACTAAAGGTAGTTGTAGGTTTGACAACAAAAGTGATAAAGAAGCTGTGGAGGGCAATGAAAATTGATGGGGAGAGAGAGTGATGAACAGCAAAAGTGCCATTACGGTCAAGTGATGGGGTAGAAGGTGGAAGAGAAAGAGAAATGGGCTCTTCGCAGTAATTTGGGTACCTTCAAACCACCTTGTTCAGCTGCCTGCAAACACCTGCTTACTTTATTTACTGTTGCACTTCTTGGTAATGTCACTGTAGTTGAGCAAAACACCTTAAGTGTGTGCTTGTGCCTTTTTGCTTGAGAGGGGATTTGTATCTTTTTTCTCACTTTTCCCAAGAATGAAAGAAAAATATCCCCAGTGCAAAGAAAGCAGGATTGTAACTGCTAGGACAATGAGCTAAAAATTAATGCCGGCTTTTAACTGAAAAAATACTCTTTCTTTAGTGAACAGGGCCAACGTGCAAAAAGGGATCTTGTTTTTCATGGACAGAAGAGGGAAACGGTGTTTTTGGAGGGTGAGTGGATTGTTCGATGGCTGTAGGTTTTCCACTGGGAGCAAAGCTCACAGGGAGGACTTCCAAGTCAATTATTTTAACACCAGAAGGGTGCAGATGAATCAGTTTCTCATGCAGTTTATAAGAAAAAGCAGTAAATGTTGTGACCCCTTTAGATACATAGTGCTTTTACTTGGGGCTGCCTCTGATGACAGCGGAGTTACTTGTGGAGGCAGCTGGTCTTTGTCAGGCATAATGTAATCAAAATCCAGCCACTAATAAAAATGAAAGAAAAGGGTAAGAAAGAAAAAATTAGCAGCCTCTCATATTGCTCGTGAAGTTTTGATGACTTAAAATGTCAAGAAGAGTGGATGCAGCATTTAGGAAGAGTTTTTAAAAGCTTTTTCCCCCCTGGAGCTTCTGTGACCCTGACACTGCTGCCTGGTCCTGGTAGTTGTAATAAAAATGTGAAATGTGTTCTGTTTTCTTTACTCAGATTAAAATATGGAGTGAAAGCGAAAATACATGATGCTGGAAAGCAAACTAGAGAAACTTCAGGACAGGGAAAACTTCAGACTGGAGAAATGCTATTAGATTTGGGAAATTCTTATAGCTGAAATTCTGTTAAGCTCAAAGCTCTGGGTAGCACCACAAGAAAAGTCTCCTTTTTGCTCATTTGCCGTTTTATGTGTTTTGATTTAAAAATTGCCAGAGAGGTAGGAGGTGGACAGATGCGCTCTGTCAATGTAGCGGGAGTGGGTTATGAAACTTATGTGAGTGCTCCCTGTCTGCTTCAGCATAAAGTCAGCCAGCAAATTGAAATCTCCTCCAACAAGGATTTAAATTAAATTGACTGCCTTTGCATTGGGGCAAACAAGGAGCATTCATATAATCAATTAATGTGGCTCAGCTTTGGGGATGGCAATCTCCAGTTGAGACAATAATGAACAGATGGGGCTCGTAGCTTATTAAATTGCTACCTCTGTGGCATCTGTGCCACAGACTAAAATGCAGGTGAGGTTATGTTTTGCATAAATGTGTTGCGTGACCTTGGGGGAGTCCTTCAATTGCTTTCTGCCTCAGTTTCCTTTCTTTGAGAAAGCGTTTAAAGCATGAACTCTTTAGTGCCTACTTAGGAAAATGATTCTCTCCCAGTGGCTCAGACCTACATTTGGAGTTGCTGACAGTAAAATAATGTTGGTTAGATGAGTTATTTTAATAACGCTTTCGTGCTGATGTAAAGCCCTAGTTTAGATGCAGCTATATGGGCAAAAAAAAGTGCGGCTTTCTGCTGGTTATCTACATTCTTTTTGGGAAGTGGTGTTTTTCCCACAGAAATGAGGGAGTGGTATTGCCTGCGTGATGTGCCGAAAGCGAATGTCAGCGTGCTCTGCCTCAAGCTCTGAAATGACCAGAAGTGACATGGATAGATGAGCGCCTCGCTAAACCTGAGGCAATAGATATTGCTGGGAGGAAGGGTGTATTATCTAAAGTTTGGCTCTGCGGCCATTCAGCTTATAGATGAGCAGCTGGCAGAGCGAGCTCATATCTGTGCCACGTACTGTGGGAAGATGTATCTCGGGTCTCAGATAGAAGGGCTTGCCCATATAATCACACTTGAAAACCTCTTCTAGCACAGGCTAGGCCTGAACAGATCTCTAACTCCAGCTGCAGTGCATTCCCAATCTCACTTGTGTCTTTTAACTGCTATAATGTAATTGCTACTATTAATAATAAACTGACAGGCTCTCTTTAAATAACTGTAAGGCTGATAGACTAGTATCGGTTGGATGCTTCAAAGTTTGACTAACAGCAGGGAGAAGGAGAACAGCTCCATTTTCAGCTCCTCATGCAGAGAAAGGCTGGCACCGGGAAGAGGCGATGGTGGGCTGACACGTGGCACCGCGACGCCTTAGGGACTTTCAGCAGAACATTTGCTGAACGACTTGCCTGGTTTCTTTAGAAAAACACACACTTTCATGCTGACAAGTGAAATTTTTGAGCTCTGCTAGAAGTCATCTTGTCTCAAAGAAGGATTTTAGCTGGTGTAATTTCTGCTCTCCATACGTGTGTGGCCGGTGGCCAGCAGAGCTGGGGTGGGAGAAGATGCCCAAGTCCAACCTGCCCCTCTGTTCCCCCTCCTTGGGTGAGCTGGGCTGATGCTCCAACGATGAGGCAGGCTGCCTGCAGAGATGTGCTGGCAGGTTAAAGAGATGCTGTAACCCTGTGGGATGTCCCCAGGGAGCTGCGGTTTAGCCCAGGCCCCTCAACACCTGCTGCTGGGATGGTCTGTTTGTGTTGGTTTTACCAGTTTTATCCATAAATGGAGCATCTTGAAAGGGGACTTGGGCAGAAGGTTGGGACCCATGGGGTCACTGAGGCCAGTGATCAGAGCAAAGACGTTGGCAGGAGCAGAGTGGAAGGGTGCCCGGCGGGGAGGCGAAGGCACCTGTGCTTTAATGCCCTGCAGGTCTCTGGCAGGTAAAATCCACCCACTCAAGAGGGTTATTATGAGGGGAGGGTATCCAAATCTGACACATCTCCAACTCTGGGACCTAACGTCTCACTTTCAAGGCTTCAGTGGGGAGTAGTCATTTCCTCCCCAACACTGCCAGCTGTAGCATGCTTCTGCAAACTGAGGTTTGTAGTAGAAAGCGTGGCAGCATCAGTGTGTGGATGCAGTGCTCTGGATTTGGTAGGCTCCCCTGTCAACTGGGAGGGGGAGAACAAGATAATGAGCGAAGGAGGGAGAAGCCTGGCATGGGTACAAGCCGTAAAGGAGCTCAAGTGTTATCTGTGCATTTTGACCCAGGTAGCTGAATTATTTTTTAGATGATCTGGCATGTTTATACGAGAACAAAATGAGTTTCTAGCCAGCATGGACATTTAGAGTAATTTTTGAATCCCTTTCAAAGCTTCATTAATATCGGCAATTACAGTCAGCTACGGTGCACTTGACCCAGCGTGCCAGTGTCACCAGGCTAAGCTAAATGAATCAAAAAACTTTTTATGACAGTCTCTGACCCTGCTTTGGCTACAGACACAGGGCATGAGTAGAAAAATCTTCTACCTGCAGCAGGCAACCGAATCCACGCAGCTACGTTATATGTGTTCCTCTTAAAACCGTTTCTGTTTGCTTATAAACGTCTCTAATACTTAAATGTGATTATGGCATTCCTGCCGTATTTAAACCGTTAAATAAAATGATGGTTTCCAGTGATGAAGACAATTAAGCACGCAGGATATAATGAAACTTGATAGAGCCTCGGCTGCCGTCCTCCCTATTAGCGTGCACAGCTGCGCATGTGTGTCAGCGTTCGCAGATTAAAGAAGCAATTAATCTGAGCAGGGCGAACGTGAAACTGTTACTTAAGCACACCGGCAGATTGTGAGCCTCGGTCCCCGACTTTTTTGTTAAGGTCACAACTCAAATTGCAACCAGCTATGTAAGTCAGTTCTTCTCAAATCCCATATTTCTAATCAAATTTAAGAGCTGATACTGGTGAATTACATCCCGGTGTCATAAATCCACATTGCCAGCGATTTATGCACCTTGTCTTAACTGACAGAGTGATTCACATCTGCTATGATTAAGAGCTGAATGGCTTTATAGATCTTGATATAGTTTCCAAGGGGTTAGATTACTAAAACAACAGAATGTCAAGGAGTAACATTTAATATTTTTGCTCATGAACAAGCCTTCGGCATTTGGACAAGCTCATGAACAACCGGCTCTCAAGCACTTGGCACAAACGGCGCTAATAGCTACAGCAGTTGGTGCCCGTCGCACTCTTTTGGGGCTACGAGGTGCGCAGGGCGTGTTTGCAGGAGCCGCACCTCACGCCGTGCAGGCAGGGGCTGCAGGGTCCTTGGAACACCCTTGTGCTCTGCCTGGGGTGGGAAGGAAGCGGGACAGGGGGTTGCCTGTTTAATTTCGTTTTGAAAATCGTATGTTAAAGACAGTGCTACCGATGATCTTCTGAATGTGCTGACACTCAGAAAGAATGGAGGAAGGCGGTTTATAAATCACCCAATATCCACTTTAGTCTGCTTTTCAATTTTCGGTTCTCAGTAACACAAATTGCAGCTGTTCCTTAAGGTGTCTGATCTATCCTCTCAAGAAGCCAATTTCTTTTTTAATTTCCTCTGATGAGACTCAGAAGATGCTGGATAAAATACGAGGTGAGTTCTTTTAGTTATTTATCTTCGAGGCAGCCTTCTGTGTGAAACACGTCATGGTTTGCTTCTTTGCTGCCAAGGAAAGTGCTCGTCTCTTAAAGCATTCTTGATGGAAGCGGTGCCACTGAGGAGCATAAAGCAAAGCAGGCCTCCGCTCTGGCTGGGGTAAAGAAAATACCATCAGTAAAATGGGTAATCGAAGCAGGTGCAGGACTCGAAATTAACCAAAATGTTTTGAAAGGGCAAGAAATAGTGAAAAGACCTGAGCTGCAAAGGTTCTTACTGGCGTATTTATGCACGCTGCTAACCTGCAGTTAGAGATGTTCCATGTCTAATTCCCTGCGCGCTCCATGATAATAAAGGTATTTTATTAAAATATTAGCAACTGGGAAGGAACTTTGCAAAATGCTGTAAGAAAAGTCTTTCTGCATAAATAGGATTATGTGGAAGTTTTCAGTATGGTAATTTAGTTGGGGATTTTATTATTTTTTCAGTTGCTATGGGACTTTAAATCCAGGGATGTAAACAGAGAAATCAAATTTTTGGAACCAGCTGCTGTCATTGCTGTCATGCAAAGCTGTCCTGTCCGCAGTAATGACAAGGAGCTAGAAAAGCAAAATGAGAATTCCTTTGCATGGCAAAACCGGACATTATTTCCTAATAGTGTACTACAAAATCCGAGGAGGAATCAGAGAGGAATCTGATGGCAGCCTATATTATTTCCCCTTTTTTGTGCAGAACTTAATGTATGGTGCAGTGTTGATGTTATTATATAGGTTAGTAATAGAACTGAATTTACAGAAAGCCTGTATTTGACTTTTGTGTCGTTTGTTATTTATCTGTACAAATAGTCCTTACTGCAAATGTGTTTACTTGAAACTATCTGACCGGGTTTTGAGGATGCATTTCTGTTAATGGATTGTCCAAGAACTATTTGCCTAGTCTTTTCCCTGTCCAGGCACCTTCCTGCTTTTGGCCTGCTGCTTGCTTATAAGGCGACCTGCCATTGTTTCCCCTCTCCAACGGGAGGTTTGACATTTCTTTTAACAAGAAGGGTGCCTAAAATGGCCACCCAGACCCTTCCTGGGCAAACCTCCCAAAGCATGTTCTTGGACAAGTTAGCCAACCTTTCCCTTGCCAGCGATGGTCTTGTGAGTGCTGTGTGTCTCTTTTTGCATGGAAAGGGTGTGTAAAGGGGTATGTTTGACAGTGTAGAAAGTGGGTTTTTTATTTGGCCAAACACTATTGTTGAGCCTGAATTTTTTCTATACCAAATGTATTGTCCTCTCCCAGCTCTGGAGGGCAGGAGAGCCCGTGTCAGAGCCCAGAAGCAACCTGTTGTCGGTGACCATCTATTACTTGCTCTTTGCCAATTCTTGCTACTGTTGTGCTTTATGCTTCTTTCCATATACAACGCAGTTTTGGCAGCAAGACCAAAGTTTTCAAACTCATTTTCAGAGGAGATGAGAGTGACCAATCTTGTTGTGCTCAGGTTGAAACATAAAATTTGCTGCTTTGACTTAGTTTCCCTGCAGACCACAATGAATTAGAAAAGCAGGAGGTGTAAAGGAGGACAAAAATATAAAAGAAGTGAGGAAATATAAATAAGTAAAGAGGACAGGGAAAGAGAGGGAAGAGAAAAGGGGGATGAGGAAATAAACTCAACTGCGCAGACCAGCAGAAGAATACTTCTGAATGCCTTGGGAGGAAAATTAGTGAGGAAAATGAGCCTGTTGTGATTTTTTTATTACTACTACTGGGAGGGCTCCAGAAACCTTCTAACGATGGATACTGTAAAATAAGCTATTTCTTCCTGTAAGCTCTTGAAGGCAAATATGCAGTACTTGTTTTAGCACAGATATACAGGGCAGTGTATGTTCATGGAGAGCTGTAGATAACCACTAGAAATAGGTGATGCTTTCTCTAGCTGCTGGTGGTACCTAATCACCCTCCCTCATCACTCCTGTATCTGAGCACCTTTTTTAAACAGATTTGCCCTCTGAAGTGCCTGGAATGGGGTAATTCTGCAAAGCGAAGCCTGGAAAGAAAGGGAGAAAAGTGAGATGCTTACCTCCTTGCAATTAGTGGGACTTGCCCATTTTCCCAGAGGGAGTCTGTGGTGTAGCAGTTATCCAAAACCAGGTTTCCTAGGCTGGCAACTTGCCTACAGGACTACCTACAGCAATACTTACCTATGCCTTTTGGACTAGCTTGACATGAGTTCTTCAGTGTTATGTGTGCCAAAAATTCACACACAGCTCCTGAGCAAGCCTGGTTAGGCCAAATAATCTGATTTTATGGTCATGTTATCAAGCCAATCTTCCAGGGCTTTGGGTTTGGTTTTGTGTTTGTTTCACTAGAATAGGGAGTGACTTGGGAGTGAGCTGGGGAGGTGAGGCTGCAGAATTGATGATGTTTGACCCTGTAGCTCTGTGCTCAATTGAGTCGTATGCTTCTGTATGCAGTGAAAAGGATAAATATATTGAAATGCAGCCATGGCAGGCTTGAGGCCAGAATGGCCAGGAGTCTGGCATGGTGTCAAGCATGTGAAGTTGCATATAATCAGTCAAGAATATAGATCCATGGTGTGACTTTTCATACAGCGGCAACACTTCATTGGCAGCAAAAGCCAGGGAGAGAAAGAGGCAGAACATCTCAGTGAAGTGTCTGGTTAACCATATTAGAGTGCGTGGAGTTTTGATGTGTGTGGGAAGCAAATGAAATTCAGTGCCCCAAAAGTTGGAGCCACTGCTGCAGAAAGTTTTGTAACAAGTACCACAGGAGGCAGGGTATTGTGTCTCCCCGTCTATCTATTTCCTCGCTTCCCTACTGGGACTGCCAATTAGATCCAGCTCTGATGGTGGCTTTTTGACACTTTTGCTCACTGGGAAATGGACTCAGACTAGTATTTCATTGCATTTAGGCTTTTAAACAACATCAGAGAGAAATGAGAGAGCTACTCTGTCTGAACTGGATGTGAGCCAGTGCTCCACACAGAAATGGAGAGAAGGTCTTGGTTTGACTCCTCTATTCCCTAGTGTTTGACAACCTTTCTGCAAATGTAGTGGGCACCTTCATTTACCTATATCTAGTAGGAGTGTGTGCACCTCAGATTATTTTAGGTACTGTCTCCACACTTTCAGCATTCACAGACGAAACCTATTAGAGGGGAAAAGGAAAATCAGAGGGGGAAAGAAAGGATGTGAGATTTTAAGTGAGAAGAGTTTTGCATCCAGTTCCCCCTGAAAATGAACTAAGTTCAGCTGAATGGCCTTTGTACCTTGTAAATTTGACCTTAGGTCCTCACAAAAATGATGCTACAATTCAGACTTTAAGCTAAGTGCCTTTTTCAGACATCAGTTGATGCTTTACATACCTATCATATACCTATACCTATTTGTATATGCTATGTGCACGTGTGTGTGTTTTACATTGTCTGTGCTTTCTGAATGTTGTGATTGTTGAAATATACTGTAGCTAGCCCCAGGATGGCATGTACTTCAGGTGTGTTTGTCTTAAAGAATTCCTCTCAGAGTTTTCCAGTTGCTTATCTAGCTATTTTCCTTGCATGATTTAAATCCATTTCCTCGTCTGATCTCCTGCAGACCGAGAGAACAGTTTGTTCCCTTTCTCTTTGCTGCCTTCATGAACTTGAAGACTGCTGTTGCTTCTCCTTCCTCTACCACCAAGTGTTTTCTTCCTCTGGGAAAACAGCCCCACTTCCCTCAGCTTGCAATCTGGCATGGGAGGAGATGCTTTCTAGGCCACTTGTGGTGCTCCCCTATGTTGCGCCCAGCTGGTCTGTATTTGCCTTCAGGCCAGCAGTTCACAGCAATGCATACAGCAGTCTGACATAAGCTGAAGAGGAGAAAAATTATGTTGCTGCGCTTATATACCTTTGTATAGTGTGCACCCTTCTTGTGCCAGCCAGACATCGTGGACTTGTGCTCTGCTTGCGAGCAGCACGAGCCCCAGCCCGTGCCCTGCTGAACTGCCACCCAGCAGCTCTTCCCCAGCTGATCTGCTCCTGCCTACGTGTCGTGCTTTGCGTGATTGTCCCTACTGTATCCTTCTCCCTTTTGGAGCATTCCTCCCATTTGCCAGGACAATGCTGGGCTCTCCTCTGTCGCACTGGCTCCCTGCTGGGGAGGGCTGCGTGCTGCCCATGCACCGGGGGCCAGCTCTGCTTTGGGACCACGAGGAGGCACAGCTGTTTTTTTTCAGCTGATATGTACGTACGCACACCCACACCGGGCTGCTCTCAAAACTCCTGCATTTATATGCAGGCTCACTAATGGGATTTCTGCCAAACTAAGAACCTCTTTTACTTACATTTTTAGGATGTGTGTGTGTGTGAGCTTCCCTCACTGCTTGACATTCTTTTATTGACTGAGGATGGTATATTAGTGATTTTTTTTTTATTTCAGCCTTTTTCAAGCTTACCTTTTCAAAAATTTCCAGCAGGTAGAATGGAGCAGAAAAGACAAGCGATGCCAACAGGAGGAGAGGGAAGAGTTGATGGTGTGTGTGAGGAGAAAGGACTTAGATATAGCTGTCTGTGTGCTGATTAGCAGGGTTTTTGGGACACAGTAAGTATTACTGCTATTTGCTCAGCTTATAAACAAACACAGTTTAAATTTTAATTCCAGGATCTTTTCTCACCCTGTTATATAATTTTTTAAGTCATCCAGCAGTAGCAAATGAGCTAAAATGATGCCTGTCATCAAAGGGACTTAGTTCCAGCCTTGGCTGAGGTGGGGATGAGCTGGTCCTGCTGAGGCACTGCACTTCTTATCTTGGTGTACTTAGGGACAATGTCATCTTCCAAAAGCTTCAGTCTAGATATGGGTTTTCACCGGAGAAATGAAGAATGGGGGCTCTAGGAACTGGCTGGGGGGAGTAACGAGCTTACTGCTGCCCTGTGCCTCTGGGTGTGTAACTGGAAGCAGTGTAAACAGATGGTTTCTAAATCAGGGTGCCAAGAGGAATAGAGAAACCATTTCTATGTGAGGTGAGAGCTGTCCTTGGCAGTGGTGTTTTATACCAGTGCCACTACCCCCAGTGAGTGGTGATATGCACCAAATTAAACAAAAAAAATCTGTTCATGGGTTTACATGGTATCCTTCTGACTAGCTTGTGAGACCTCCAGAGGCCAGGGTTCCTGAGAAGCCACAGGAGCATATCTATATAAGCTGCGAGTGTAAACAGAGATGGGTTGCAAACAGGGGGAGATGTTTGGCTCCCACTTCCTTCTATCATGCTATAGTGGGAAAGACACAGGCTTTATATATAGGATTGCCCATGGCTTTGGGAACATTATGCTCCATGCCTGTAAAATAAATCCGTGTCCTCTCTGAAACTGCTTATTTTGGCATCGGCTTAGGAGGTGGTGTATTCTTGATGAGCAGGTCTCCATCCACAGTCATGTGCCATCCAAACATCCCCACAGTGCTATGGTTCTGGATCTGGGCTGGACTTTTGGTCTGGTCTGGTAAATAACATGAAGGTACTAAAGATGCCTCATCAGTAGGGAAATTCTTTATACTCCTTGATCTCTTGATAGACCCAAAGTCTGAAAATTAGGCATGAACTTTCCTAAAGCTTATTTTGGCCCTCATGAGGGCTGCAATAGAATGACAAAGCAGCATGCTGCTTTCTTTATTGTTTCAGTTCAAGGACTGTCTACAAAGAGTCACAGCCTTGTGCTTAGCATTACACAAAATTATTCATTTCCTAGCTATACAGAAAAGTGACTGAATTGCAGATGATTAACATATGTTGTATTTTCTTTTCTAATTCCTTCCTGTCCTTTCATGGCATACCTTGGTAAATGGCATCAGAACACTCTGCTTTCAAGGGGACGTCTCCCTCAGAAACCTATTATCAAGGCTATTTCAGAAAAGTTGCTCTTGCTTGGTACACCTGGTAGACTGTCTCTAGAAGCCAAACACATCGTTGCTGTAGCAACTTGACCTCCGCTAGTCAATTTATTCCAGCTCCTAGCTATATTCAAAGAATTTTTTTTAAAGGAATCCTCTCCAGAGTAAATGCAAACCTCTTCACTCTGAGCAGTTGTGCTAGAAAGAAGAACCCCATAACACTTTTCCTTTAGAGATGCTTCAGTTTCTCATAATCAAATCTGGCTGCCACACTTGATCATGGTCAGCAGCACAGAGATTTTATCAGCCTGTGTTTGGCATACAGATACTACCGCTGATCAGCACACAAGTGAGATAGGCTGCATGCACCAAACTGTCATTTAAGCTACCAAATTCTTGTCTTGTTTCTGGCTTGTTTTAGAGACAGGTGCAGTGGTGATTTTGTGTTCAGAGTTTGGTTCTGAGACTGAGGCAAAGACTAACTCAAGGCATTCAGCACTGCCAAATTTTAGGAATTTTCTGGTATTTTGCAATGTTAATTGCATAATCATCAGGACAGTGAATGTCATCTTATGTAAAAGAATAGATGATAGAGCCAGAAGGGACTGTTGTGATCATTTTGTCTGACTTACTGCATGACACAGGCCCTAGGACTTTTTATATGAACTGGAACAAGACTTCAAAGAAGACAAAAAATCCGATCTTGATTTAATCACCAGCTACAGAGAATCAACCAGAACACTTGGTAAACTTTCCAGCAGCTAATTGCTGCCATTGTTAAACAAATAATTGCACTGCACTTCATTTCTCTTCTGTCCCCTTTCAAATTGGGTCATTTGGTCTCGTTACACTTTTGTATGATGAATTGACAAGCACTTTAATAATGTTGTGTTCCCTATCTTGGTCCCTAAAAATTGTGATCGCCTTCACCTTAACTTTGTCCTTGATAAATTAACCAGTAGACTCCTGAAGTCTCTAACTCTAAGGGAAGTTATTTTGTCTTTTATAATTATTATGACTTTTTTCTCAGCTATTCATAGCTGTTCATCTAGTTCTGGGCTGCCCAATACAAGAGAGAGATGGTGCTACTAGAGAAAGTCCAGCGAAGAGCCACAAAAATGATTAAGGTGCTGGAGCATCTCTCCTATGAGGAAAGGCTGAGAGAGCTGGGACTGTTCAGTCTGGAGAAGAGAAGGCTTGGGGGGAATCTCATCAATGCATACAAATACCTGAAGGGAGGGTGCAAAGAGGACGGAGCCGGCCTCTTTTCAGTGGTGCCCAGTGACAGGACAAGAGGTAATGGGCATAAAGTGAAGCACAGGAGGTTCCCTCTGAACATCAGGAACCACTTTTTTCCTGTGAGGGCGACTGAGCACTGGCACAGGTTGCCTGGGGAGGTGGTGGAGTCTCCCTCCCTGGAGATATACAAAAGCTGTCTGGACATGGTCCTGGGCAATTGTCTCTAANGAGAGAGCTGGGACTGTTCAGTCTGGAGAAGAGAAGGCTTGGGGGGAATCTCATCAATGCATACAAATACCTGAAGGGAGGGTGCAAAGAGGACGGAGCCGGCCTCTTTTCAGTGGTGCCCAGTGACAGGACAAGAGGTAATGGGCATAAAGTGAAGCACAGGAGGTTCCCTCTGAACATCAGGAACCACTTTTTTCCTGTGAGGGCGACTGAGCACTGGCACAGGTTGCCTGGGGAGGTGGTGGAGTCTCCCTCCCTGGAGATATACAAAAGCTGTCTGGACATGGTCCTGGGCAATTGTCTCTAAGTGGCCCTGCTTGAGCAGGGTGGTTGGACCAGATGACCTCCAGAGGTCCTTTCCAACCTCAACCCTTCTGTGATTCTGTGATTCAGAGCCTTTCTTACATGGTAGACAGCAAGACTTAGCACAGTATTCTGGTAGGAGGTGCATCAGGGCTGAATACCAAACACACGATGAATACCACACCAGACATAGGAAATTAAGGCAGAGAGGGGCGAGTTGAGCCACAGAGGAAGGCAGTGTCAGAGCCAGGGTAGGACCTGCTGCACTACTTCTTTCTCTGGCTCCATTGTGTATACACAAGGCTATGTTTCTTCTTATAAAAATAAGACCCAGCTGTTTCAAGGATTTTGACCAGAGAATTTCAAAGTGTTTTGGTCACTTGATTTCCAAGCCGGTGGGAATCTGAAGCAGAGAAAGATGGAGTGACTTACATGATGTCTTCCAGAAGCCCAGCCACATACCTCGCTACAGACCTTGGCTTTTTAGAAAACCAGAAGCAAAGATTCATCCATTCTGCCCCCTGCCATGCAGGAGCAGGCTTACTGAATAGCAAACTCCATTTGCAGAAGTACTTTTGAGTTGGGTTGAAACCAAACTGTGTGTGGAAAATTTCCTCCAAACTCACAGGGCAATGATGGGAAACGAGAGAAAAAGAACCTTGAAGGGACTTACAGTTCACATTTAACTGAGATACTTTTCTGTGCCTGTCAGTTTATTGTGCTGCAGGTTACTTTTTTAGCTAGGTCAGTGGTTTGTGGGTATCTAGTCAAATGAGTGGCAAATTTTTGCTCTGGATGCAATGCTTCAACAAAGCTCCATAGATTTACGCTGATATAAACCTCTTGGAAATTGTGCTTTCTCTGCAGACCTATGAACAGTACTTCTGAAATCAGCATTTAAATAACATTCCAAAACCACTAGAAACCTCATTATCCTGAATATATAGGTTTAGCAGTCATACAAGCAGTGAAAAAACTGTGAAACGAATGTGCAACTTGTAACTGGGAAAAAACAACAGTACTGCCTAAATACTGATAAACATCCAATTAGCCACTAGGTACCTTCACACATCAATGCTTTTGCTGAAACTTGGTAAGGTAAGAGCAATCCAGAGGTAAGTATCTGTCTTGTTGTATGGGGATTTGTTTTGGAACTTGTCACAGATCATGATAAATACAGCCTTTAACAATGCAAGTGAAGATGTCTTGCGGTTATCCAGGTTTGCCTAGGAATGCAGAGCAAAACTGGTGACCATCATTCAATGGAGTCACATGTTTCCGTTTTAATTCTGAAAATGTAATTCTCAGTCCCTACAAGAGTGGAGTGTGTGTACTCACGCACATGTTCATATATGGCTTTCCCAAATCCCCCCTGACCACAGGTATGCCAATCTACTGGAAAAATAATTCTTTTTATGCATGTTTTAAATTACTGCAGACTGCCTACTCCTCATGAAGAAAAGCAAGATGTGAGGGACTGTAGCCTGGTCTGGGGCAGGGAAGTGACCTGTAGCTTCTCTTCCCCACAAGCCCTGTCCATCCCAGTGTGGGGACACTCTGAACCATATGGTAGGGATGTGGCCATGTCCCTGGAGAGCCTCCACCCTCTTCTCCCTGCCTTCACCTTGTGATGGCCTTATACCAGTGCATCTGCCATCTATGAAAACTGTTCCTGGAAACACACTGTGCTCCGGTGAACCTAATGGTGATACTTAATGGTGGGCACCCCCACATCTGCCAGGTACAGATGTTTGTTGGACGGCACTGTGAAGGTAGCGATGTAGACAGGGTGGAAAGCATGCCTCCACATCACCGGTGAATAGAGCAATGTGGTCCTTTAAACCAGTGAAAGTGTGGAGCTAAGGTGTGAGGTGGGCTGGAGTTTGCATCGAGGTTGCTGAAGCACAGGCACACTTTCCCTTCTCCCCGTGTGTCTTGGGCAGATACCAAGGAGCTGGCAGGGGTGATGCTTTTTGCAGCGCTCTTGGTCAGTGAAGTACTTTAACTCTGAACACATCAATCCCAGCGAGGCAGGGTTCCTCGCCCGGGTGAAACCATGCCTACCCCTGGGTGAACACACACCCTGTGTTTTAGTGAGGTGTCTCCCACCTGTCCTCCCCACTTCTTTGGAAAGACGCTTGCATATTTTGTAATTGACATTTTCTGTGCCATTTTCTTCTTTTTCAGGGCCAGATGGTGACCCATGACCTATCCCTTCCTACCTACTCCAGTGACTCTGTGGCATCAGGGGAAATAGTTTCTGTGAGAAGCCATTCTCTAAAGTCAGTGAGCTCCCACAGGCTTGGCAAAAGTGTTTAGGTCGTCTTTGTTGCCATTTTTATTTCTTTACCCTCCCTCCTAGGTCTTTTACTAATTCTTTGTTTTCCACATCTCTTTTACCAGCAGTTTCTGTAGGCTATATTTTTTTGGTGGTTTTTTTTGCCTTCTGTGTAAAGCAGCATGATTCACTTTGTAGTTCCTGCTTGGTGACCTCTCATGGTTCCTCATCTCATGTTCTCCACTGATCAGACCTATTGGTGATTAGATGCTCAGCAGAGGTGATTGTGCAGCCTTTGACACCTTGCATCCCCTGCTGCCTGAATTTCAAAGAGGTAATCATTCCCAGAGACCTGCCACTGACCCTTTGCTCAAGCTTTTGTCATTCACCTTTTACTGTCTCTTTTCTTAAAGAGCTTGAAGTATCTGGATTCTTCTGCTAGGGAAAAAAGGACACATGCACTGAAATCTTAATGATTTTGCCATTCTTTCAGAGTACTTTCACCCTAAATGATACCAGGTAGTACCTCTGTATCACATCTTTAATACCTTTTGGAGAGAAATCTTCAGTTCCTATTCAGAGATTCCCTTTTTGTACACTCAAAAACAAGGGGACAGTCAGTGAGATGGAGAGGTGGTTCAGTTTAATACCTGTCCTTTTTAACTCGGTATATACTGGCAGTGGTGAGTGGAGTGGACCTCATTGCCAGGCAGTGTGGCTCGTTACGTTAGCAGGACTTCGAAAGGACTTGGGTGCAGACAATGAAGCTATTTGCAGTGTTAACTGTGAACAACTGAAACAAACATGAAGCTAAGAAGGAGATCTGAGCCCTCAGCCAACCTCTGACTTGGAGATCAGGAGGAAACTTTTTTTTTTCCGGGACTTACTATATGGTTTCTTCAACCAAAATGTTTGATGCTGACCATGAGCGCTAGACTGCTGTTTGGAGTCAGTCTAGCTGTCTTTGCCCTGAATTACGAATAACATCCAGTGCCATAAAGACTGAGAAAATATTTTTGCGCATTTTGCACATTTTATTTGAATTCTTATGAACAATAAAAAAGCAGCTAAGACCAAGGAAACATATTAGTCCTGTTTAGATTATTTAAATGGCCATGCTTTCTCCAGAGAGTTAAAATTGTGCATCAAAAATCCTAAAGGCTATGTTAAATCAATTGCAAACACAGAGAAAATTGACTTTTAATAGTATAAAAGCAAAAAGTCCTATAATTCCCCCCAAAAGTCCCTTGATATGTCTTTGATGAATCCATCTGAGAAAAGAGCTGAAAATTGATTTCCAAAAGCATAATGTGTTTTTTTTTTTCGTTTTTGCTTCAATAAATGATACATTTGAAATATTTCCTTTGGGTTTCACAGTAAATAGATGAAGTAATGATGCTGTGATTTATTTTTTTTTAAATGTCTTGGAGTAAAGCAACTTCTGCATTATCTCAAATGCACTGGCAACATAAGTAGCAACAGTCTTCCAGATGAAGAAACCTATGTGGATTATGTTAAATGGTAAGAAAAACTTGGGTGCTGAGTCTTATGAAAGGTGTAAGAAAAGGAAATTCTGCTGCTTTAGTGACAACATGGATGTTTCCATTTTAAATCTAAGGCTGGCTGCGCTATTTTTTAATGAATTTAGCCTCCTTTTTTTTTCCCTCCTCTTCAAAATGCTTCACAAATTGTAGTATTTGTGCCTTCATTCATTATTTGTAATTGTGCTGGGACTCATTTGCCTAAAAAACTGCAGCTGTTGGATTTGCTATGAATCAAACATTGTGGGTTTGTTTTTTTTTTTCCGCCTGGTCACCTGAGTTATGTGGTGTTATTCATCTTTTTCAGTTGGATGAAAAACTTTATAAACTGGTGACTAAATAACCGTAAGCTTCAGATAAATTCTCATGTTTGAGGTACAAATGTCCATAGATCAGAAGAATAGATACGGGGCAGCTGTACAAGTGCAGTAGTCTTTGTGTCTGCTGAGTAAAACAGGAGTAATGCATTTATACAGATGCGATTTTATGTTAAGACTCCTTTACCTACTTTGAGAGCTTCTTGCAACAAGAAGCCTTTTCTGGTCTATAGTAACAGTTTCATCAAAGGTGCATATAGAGAATTCTACACAGTATGCACTACTAGATAACTATATGCCTATTAATTAACCATGCACTTCCTTAGCCATGCTCTCTGTTTAAAAAAAAAAAAAAAAGCCCCCTGCAAAGGCTTTTCCCTACTCTAGAAATCATCAGAAATTTAGAATGGAGAAAGCCCAGATTGTGTTGCTCAGAGCTCAGCAAAGCAATGCTGTCACCCTGCCTCGCAGGGAGCCAAAGGATGGAGTGGCAGTCCCATGGCAGCAGTATGCCTTCTTGAGACTTCAGGCCAACTTGTTCTTGTAGGCGTACCTGTATCCTGGGTCTGACTGGGGCAATGACTTGAAAGTGGGTTAGTCAAGTTAGCATAATGTGTGCACAGCCTTGGAAGAAACACTGCAGTGAAATCTCTCCCTTGCAATACCTTGGCGTTATCAGTCCTTGGTGAAAAATCAAATGGATTGTGTTCAAGTCTAATAAGGGACAAGAAGGGCTGGTAATCTTAACTTGGTTCAGATATCGCAGAGGTACATGCAACCATCTCTGTAAGTCAGACAGTGTTTTGCCCAGGAATTATGTTGTAAGGTACCCCCCTCTTGCAGGGGTTCAGGGAAGGTTACGGGAGAACGTCTGTGCTCACCGAAGTATCTCCTGGCAGGCACAGTGGTGCTCACAGAGCTGCTGCGAACTCAGCTGCAGTTAAGAGGAAGATGAACTCAACGGTGAGCTCAATGGAATGGGCTATATAGTCTAGCGATCTAGGTACCTAAACTCTATACCTTTTTCTACTACAAACACTGTGTGCGTCTTTTAGCAAGTTTTTCAATCTCCTCGCCTGCAGATCGGGTGTATTAATGTTTATGTTCTTGGCAGAGGCATTGTGAAGAAGACGCTCATCAAAAACCAAGCGAAGGCTTTGAGACAGTGAGAATGTGGAGATGGTACAGCCTTCAGCCAAGGAGCTGCAGTGGGATGTAGGAGAAAACAGGGACTTTAATTCTGAGTGGTTTTGTAATCATGGGAAAGTTGTTCTGTAAAATGAGAAGAGCTTTTTTTTCTTGTGACCTGGGGTTCACGCCATTTTCAAGTTCGCATCATGTGTCTTGATGGCAAGAGTGGAATGATATCTTTGGAAAAGCCATATAATGTTTTCTTCTTTTTGGATCCACTAGTATTTATTTACACAGAGTGTGCCATATTGTGCTTACGTATAGAAGACCCTTCAACATTACATTGGTGCAATGGAGTGGTGGTCTCAAGATAACACCAGGCTTTTGTAGCTAGTGGCAAAATAAGCAATGAAATTGCTAAAGGTGGTAGGTTCTGAGGGACGCAGGAGACTACAGGCTCTGGTCCTGTAGTGGCAACCTGGTACACACACAGCTGGGGCCACAGGACACCCTGGTAGCTGCACAGCTTCCTCCATCATGATGTACCACAGCCTGGGCAATGTGGTGTCTTGTTTGTTAGCTAGCACCAGAGGAGGAGAAAGCCATGTTCATCTGTATGGAGCAGCACATTTTGGCACAATAGCAGAGCAGAGACTCATACCCACACCTCTGAAGCCATAGAGAGGTGCTGTAATTGCTGTGTGTCATTTTATTGTACAACATCTGGTTTGTATTCTTTAAGCATGTGGCATACAAATGAAGAGGCAGGAGAACAGAAAGTAAATACATTGAGATATTTCTCAGGGGGTTTGAAGACCTGTGAAAGGACTTGAAATACCATGGTTGTGTGCTTGTGCACTTGTGCGCAGGCACAAATCCTGGTGTTGCCTCAGACTGAGCAGGAGGTACAAATGGAGCTCTGAAAGCCTGGTGGAAGGCAGAGCCCTCAGCTGGAAGTCGCTAAGCACTGGCTGGTTCTGGGACAGGCGCAGAGTAATGTGTTGTAATGTAAGCTGGATAATACAAGAATTTGAATTGACACAGTGCAGATGGAAATGGAGAGGAAATTAGAAAATCATATAATCCTTTCCCCATGCAAAGCGTGACTCAAGGTAGATTTGCTGGAGCCCCTCTAGCCAGCTTCAATGAATGGTTCCTGGACAGCCCCTCACTTCCAAATCATGCAGTGTTATAATAACTGTCAGCTATTTCAAGTCACAGAAAGAATATAAAACTACTGCTGTCTTTGAAGTTCATAGCCAGGGAATCATGGTTACTAAAGACTATTAATTATCTCAGCAGTCAAACTACACTAGGCAAAACTCCAGTACAAATGGCAGACAGCAAGTCCGATGTTATACTGTAACATTTCCTCAGAATAATGTCTACAAACCAAGAACAAAGGCTGTGTGCAAACTCTAATCTCATTGAAACAGCCTGCAGAGGTACATGTATAAATCAAGGGTTAAGCAGGAATGTGTTTTTCTGAAGAAAATAAAGGCACTTTCAGTGTTTAATTAACAGAATGCTAATTGGGTAAATGAGGGAGAATTAAAAGGGAAACACTGAGTGTCTGTAAGAGATTGGTGGTGAAGCTGTTAGAGTTGAATATTTGACCTGTGAATAGAAATTGTAAGTCAAGAGCAAACCATAAATTTGAGAGTTGTAATGAACACAAAGATGTTCAGAAAAATCTAGATTCCTGAGAACGAACATGCTTGGACAAAAAGGGCTGGTTTAGCCAAGAATATGTGAATGCTTTGTACAGACTAACCTCCTTGCACTGACTGCAGTTTTACACCTCATGACCCTGTAGGCAATATTATTTTTTTTTTCTGTGTAGCTCTCATGGATCAGAGCTGAGAGCAGGGGGGGGAAAGGAAGTCAAAGAATAAGTTTTTGCTCATGGGCAGTCACATTAGAAGGTGTTTGGGAAGGGCTTTATTCATAAGAAATGGGATCATGCATTTCACCATGGTTACCAGGAGTGTAATTTAAAAGCGTGCAGCCCCTGGGCACTGCAGGTGGGGGTGTGGTAAGTCTCAGAGTCCAGCCTAAAGAGATGGAAAAAGCAAAATCTCTGAGTCCACGTTCATATTTGGCACACTGCTCACGAGGTGATGCTTTTTGGCGGTTTAAGCCCACTGTTAGGGCAGCGATGAAAGCGCTGCAACGCCTTAGGGCGGCACCGGGTTCTCCGAGTGCTGTGCGTGTGCTGCTTTGAACGAGCCCCACTTGGCACTGATAGCAGTGGGCTGGCAGAGAGGTTTTGCAGACTGAGAAGTCTGTCCTGCGGTGGTGTATTGACAACCCGTGCTCAATGGCCATAAAACCCAGAAGACCACGTCCCTTTTTGTGACTGTGCAGAGGGAAACTGCTTGAGGCAGTCAAAGCAGCAGCCAAGCAGAGAAAAACAAAGTCAGTGTTACAGGAGGTCTTCCAAAGCACTTGCAAAGTTAAATAAGCAGTAAATGATTCCACTCATGTGCAAAACTCATTTAGTTTATAGCTGGAAACAAGGCTCTGTGAAGCACTTCATTCAGTCTCCTCTTTTATACGTACATTATTTTAAGGACTGGAAAGAGGCAAACTGATAAACACTGAACATAGGTCCTCTGGCTCTTTAGAAGAGGAAAACAAACCATAGATCATAGCAGTCCTTCATCTTAAGATATTGACAGCAGGCTTGAGGTGTGTTTATAGCAGTGTTCTGTGTCTGATATATACATATATATATTAAAAAAAAAAATATATCTTCTTTAAAAATACATTCTTCAAAATTAATCTCTCGGCCTATAATTTAGTTTTGGACCACATATATTTTATTTCTTGATGTATGCCAGACACTTCTCTGGCATGCTCTGATTCAGTGGGCATCGGCACTGAGAAACTTCAGGACTGAGCCAATGCCTCCGAAATTAATCGGTCTTATTCTGTTGGCCTAGGGTGGCCCTGGCAGCAACGTGTGCATTGTGAAGGCCAGCAGGCTGGGAAGCACTGGGCTGTAGCCCACATTTACCCATCTGAGCTTCATTGTTTCAGTCAGTCCCATGACAAAATCAGGATGTATTGTTTTGTGTAATAATATATTGTTTCTTCTCCTATTACTAGTGACAGCATTTATCTTTTTTTCCTGTGCCAAAGTCATGGCTCTTGGGCTAAAATTGAGCGTGTTCCTCAAGCTATAATGAGTGGTCAGAGCTGATTAATTGCATTGGCACCTAGTACATTTGATGAGTCTCACATCTTGGATTCATGCATTGTTTTGTCAGAGACTGAAATTGATGTTTAGCATATTATTGACCAAATTTTCTCTGATGTGACTTGGGACAAATTAATGTTACCGTATCACTTAGAAGCTTCGAGGACATGAATAAATACCAGGTATTGCACAAGGTAATTAAACAGGGTGTGAAATCTTGTTGGTGCTTGTGAGCGACTAATTGTATGTTAGATTTGGGTATGATTGATTGGCTGAATTGTGCATCTGTGCATATCTTGACAATTCACTTAGATTTTATTCCAGAGCATGTGATTTTTTTTTCCAGTAAAATTGATGATGAGATTTAATTTTTTGAGGTGAATTAGGGTTATGAGTTGGTTGAGTTGGCATATCACTGTTTTCACTCCAGAGATTACTATGATTTTCTTCAGTTGCAGAGGAAAAAAAATAACCCCCAAAACAACCAAAGTCAAATACAGTTGCATTTCTTTTAGATGTTGCATGATGATATTTTAAGAAGGTATACAACCAGCCAGTTGTAATTGGAAAAAATAACATTTAACTGAATCAGATAACGTGCTTGGTTACAGTGCCCTGCCTCCCACAGCTGGCAGATGCTGGTGGGGTGTTTGCACCTGCAGAGAGCTGTGTTTTCAAGGGCTGTGTGCCAGAATAGCATCTGAATGCTTCTTCAATGGGCTTGTCTACCCTTAGGATGAAAGACATCTAAGCTGGCCACGGCTGCACCCAGCTGGCTCTGTTTGTGTCATACTGTGCCACAGGAAAGAAGATTCCTCAAAGTCCTGTGAACCATTGCGCAGAGTCACCCAAGATGGTCTGCAGGCACCAGAGGTGATAAGCCTGGCTGGGCATGAGCTGACTCCAAGGGAAGCTAGCGGGATGCCACCGCGCTTTGCTCCCCATCATTTCCCATCCCAGTTCAGCACTTAGCAAATAGACGCTTGGGCCGGCTTTCCCTGGAGCAGCTCCAATCAGGCAAGGCTTTCTGAAACCTCTTCCATGCCTTCAGAGAGTGGGCAGGCTGTTTCCAGGGCTGGAGCTGGTCCTCATAAGCATGGTATTAGGCATACGCTAATGAGCCCTGCTGGGCTTGCTCAAGTCAATCTCTGCATGTATGGCATGGTCCATCCTCGAACAGAAGTTAAAGGGAGGACCATGTTGGTGTAGTTGCCCTTTGCAAGAGGGGATTTGAGGCACAGTGATACAGAGAAGACAGGTTGACACTGAATGGAGATATGGACCGCAACACATTCAAGAAGCTTTCAGCAGTGAGTTCAGCCTTGAGAGGAAATGTGTTTTGTGTGGTGCCATTTGGGTTCCACTGAAAACCATAAACCTCTTCATTTTCAGGCAGACCCCCTTCTGCCTTGTGAGTGTCCTTGGCTCTGGATGCTTGGTGAGAACCAGAGGAAGAGCAATCGCATGACCCAGCTCCAGTGTGCCTGGTCTAGCGCTGCTGGCAGCAAAGCCCAGCAGTCAGGCTCAACCGTGCACGACCCCAGCTGAGACTGTGGCTTTGCTGATGGCTATTTCCATGCAGCTTCACTGGATTAAAGCTGATTCCTGTTTGCCTGCATGTACTGAAACCGTGTTTCGGACTGCAATGCAGGAGCACCCTGTGTGCTGTGTTCAGATCCACAAAGGAAATCTGTGCTAGGGTAGGGAACTTGAGCTCACATGTGTTCAAAGTATGTGGCTCATCCTTTGTCTCTGCAATAAGTTTTATATAAAACCATATATACATAATTATCAGAAACATGCAGAGAGAGTCTCGAAGCAAAAAGCAAAAAAACTGTAATTCCCTGAATAAGAATATAGGAGATAAAACATTTGCTTCCCAAGATCTCATTTTGTTGCAGGACTGGAGGACAATTGTTCTTTTCTGCTAAGCAGCCTTGTTGGCTACTTCAATATTAACATTAATTATTCAGGACAGTGACTGATAGTTTGGTTTATAGTTTTCCTTCAAAGAATATGGTGGACTTCCAGGCATTGTGAAGTCCCCTGAGGTCCTCAGTTGCTGCTGTTCTGAGTTCCCTCCTCAATGCCAGGAGCATTGACAGTATAGTGCTAATCGTGCCTTTTTAATAATAATAAAAAAAAAAAAACCTGCAAGGAATGTTTTAAAATGCAGCTATAAAAACCCTGCTGGCAAGAGTTTTGGCATACCTTTATGTGTTGGCTTCAGTTTTTGGTTTCTTGCCATTTTCTCTAAGGTCTAGATTTTCTCTGTAAGTTTCTGACACATGACAAGCAAGTCCCCGCAGACAAAGTCATTTGAGAAACTGAGAAATTTCCTGTGCAGTAGGTCAGGCCATCCAGTTTCAAAATACATCCTTTTTTACCATATATGGTGCGTCCCAGGGAGCAATGCCCCCGAGGTGAAGTACCAGAGTCATTGATTTTGGCACAGTTTAGATCCAACCTGGGTGAAAGGCATGCGCAAAATCGTGAGACGCACTGGCTTGCTCTGAAATCAGAGAGATTTGACTCTCCTAGAATCTAGATGTAGTGGAGAAACTCACGTGGCTCTAATTTAAAATAAAATAAAATCTGAAACAGCAGCAAGAGGAATCCAAGGATGAGTCAGGCTACCAAGGCACTCTTCAGCTCCCTGCAGTCTTTCCTTTGGGACTGTCATACTTTTCAGCTGATGGCCCTGGAACTTGTTTAATGTGAAATCCAGTAAAATCATTAGAAAATGGGTCAAAACAGAATTCAGAGAAACCCGAGAGGTTGGAGAAAAATGCTGAATTTCCTGCACTCCTTACCTTGAATTCCTCAAACCTGTGAAGGCAGGTCATATGGGATAAGAAAGGCATATCAGGCCACATCAATATGCATTTTGTCAGCATGCTGGTTTATCAAAGTCACCAAAAATCCTCCAGTGTTTTCCTTGATGGCTGTGGGGAAGATTTTGAGATCCGGTGACTTCATTAATAGTGCTCTGTCCCTTCTCTTGACTCGGTGAAGTTTCACCAGCATCGAGGCTCACTCAGTTAATGAGATATGACACTTGGCATGCTACTAATAAGAAGGAGAAATGGGAAGAAATGTATGCATCACTTCTGAAATGTTGCTGCAGGCCCCTTTTCTGTACAGCTGGTACATATTTCTAATCTTTTGTTTTGCAGAGTAAGGTGCCGGAAATGTGGGAGTCATCAGCAGTTAGTGCTTTTCATAAAGGAGAAGATGTTGAAAATCTATGTAATTACAGACCCATTTCAATTTTATTCTCTGCAGTTAAATTATTTCAATGTCTCTTTTATAGTCAAAATGAACAAGTTTAGTTTACAAATATTTTATTACCATTAGGGTAACTTGATTTCCATTATCATCATTTTACAACTGTAGTATTATTAAAAGTGACAAATGACTCTGTAGTCAATTGCTCTTCTGAATAAATGTCATTTTGTGTGGTGGTTTATGTCTGCTGCCAACCTTTGATCTAATGAGAGGCAGCAGATTTTATTTGGCCTTTTTTTTTCCTTTGGCATGTGACAGCTTTGCCTTAGTGACAGGAAACAATTCATTTTCACGTGAGGCAGCTGGAAATTTTTCTGTAATGAAAGATTTGGCATTTGGCACGGCAACATTCGGGGATCCTGCAGCAGGCTTTGACTATGTCCTTATCTGTATGTGTCTACATTTATGGCAGTCTTTAGCAACAACACAGAATAGCAACAGCTTTTTCCCCTTTTCTCCTGCAGGTCTGCGAGGGGCTGACCTGAAGGTCTGGGGATTTCGGCACTTCTCGCTTTTGCTGGCTCCTGACTACACTCAGTCTGTGACCAAGGCTTTTCCAGCAGTGCTGTCCAGCAAAGAGAACTACAGTGGCTTCAGTTTTAGGTACTGACCTCCAACGTGCTCCCCAAACTCTCCCTGCCACCACTTGTACTCCTTCCCCCAGGGTCCATGCTGGTTGCTACCTCCGTGGCGTTTCGGGCAGGTATTGATGCTGAATGTGTGCACCAGCTGCTCCCTCTCCCAGGGGCGATGGTGGGACTGGTGATGGTGGGTTCATTTGCCAGCAGATCTCCCCACTGGCGTGTACGTGAGGACGTGGTCTGTTCCTGCTTGTCTTGCCCTGAGGTGACCATGTTGGTGTGAGTCAGCTGGGAGCATCCCACCACGGGGACAAACATCTCACCGCCGTCTCATGTGTCGGCAGTAGAGAAAGTTGCTGACACTGGTCTTTCTGGCGTTTCAGCATTAATATTGCTACTCCATTAATTGAACAATGCTGATTGTTATGTACATCCCTGCTGCGAACATGGTGGGAGCTTGCTGAGTCAGAGCTCAAGAGGGTGAAAAGAAACTTGGTGGGTTTTACTTTTTAACCTTAATTGACACTGAGTTGAAGATGGACTTGAAGAGTTGGCTGAGGTTGTTTGTTTGTGATGAATGTTTTCCGCAGCCTGACCTCTTGCACGTGCTGGGGACAGCTGGAGTTTCTCACGTGAAGTCGCTGGGAGGGAGCCTAGCCCTGGAGTCACTGCCCAGAGGGTGACATGACTTAATTGTCCTCAGCAGGCAGGTCGCTGCAAGGGCTTCACTCAGCTGAACTGGTGGGACTCCCATTACAAGCCATAGTTGTCATCTTTCTTTTTTATGTAAGTGGAATACTAGCAAGACCTTGGGATTAACCGTTTCCCTATCAGTCTATGTGAGATAGCACTTACTCTTTAAGACCATAAGGCCAATATAGATCTGAAGTGCCAAAAACTTCATGTGGGAGAGAAGTGGTAAGACTTTGCGATGTGCTGCTCCAAATAGCTGGCATCAATTACAAGCCCGTCTGAAGGGTGTACTCCGGTTTTGGACAATTTACAGTTCAGGCTCTTTGATTATTTGTTCCTACAGACAGACAGCTGTGTTTACTCATTTCCTCCTCTTTAAAACATTAAGTAGAAATGCTTGGAGACTTTTTTAGTAAAAACTCATGGCGTTAATTTTCTAAAAATGAACTTACAAAACCATCTGATTCTACTTTTAAAATTTGCATGTCTTTAAAGTATACTGCAAAGGCCAGTCAGTGGAAATGTTGGGAGTGACTATTCTTTTCAGTGTTTTAGTCACTCAGCTTAATCTATTTTTAAATCATTTAGTTTATTTTGGTCTTCCATGTTTTTTAAAGTTTTGGCTACCTGAAAATGATGTAGCTTAAAAACAGCAGAGGAAAGAAAGCAGAAAGAGAGTCATGAGTGGAGAGGGAAAATAGCAGGGTTTGGTGAAACAGTTGCAGGTATCTTGCCACCATGGATCAGGCTGGAGACAGTCATGGCTCTGCTATGGTGGCAAACTCGCAGTGAGGAGCTTTGGGGACGTGCCAAACCCATTGCACTTTCCCCGATGAGCAGTGTCGGCCTTCAGTGAGCGTTTGCATGGGAGCTCTGATCACCGGATTTGGAGATGTTGAAAATCCCAGGCAGGTGCTTTGTACAGGGAGGTGGTGAGGAGGAGGACGGAGGCAGCCAGTGCCCCTGCCTGTCCAGGAGCAGCAGGAGCAGTGCTGCCCCGTGATGGGCAGTGAGACAGGAGCAGTGCATCACCGGCCAAAGGTGCAGCCCCATGGTACCGGAACACGGAGAGTCCCCAGTTGTCCGAGAGCCCAGACCACCAGGAGGGTCCATAGCGTGAAGGCAGGGCTGAGGCCAAGCCGGGAAGGCTAGTCCCCAGGCTGGGGTCCCAATCGGTGCAGGGTGCGGCCAGGCATGGGCTCAGCTGTGACATGGCTCAGGTGAGGAACAGTGACAAGTGCGTGAGATTAAATGAGATAGATGAGGACTGGCAGGAGAAACGCTTGCACGTGAGGTATTGCTCTTTGAGCCCAGTGTGGGCTACATGTGGATGTCCCGGTTTGATTGAGGATAACAGTTTGGAAGTTTGGGCCATTATATTGTCATTATATTATTTTTCTAGTATTTCTTTCAATGAAGCACAATTTTTCCTCCTGCCCCCCTGAATTCTTCTTATAAAGAAAACACTTTGTAACAAAGAGTAATTCCTTTGCTTCCCTCTGCAAGCCAAAATCTGGTTTTCTGATTTTGGGATGGAAATGTGGCCATTACCGTTTGTTTTATGCTGACATTTTTATTCAGCTCCTGGAGTTAGAGATCCTCTCTGATTCAGTCTGTGAATCCCTCTGCTATTACAGACATATCCCTGATTCAGATTTACTGGAAGAGCTAAAGAGACTTCTCCCTCCTCTTTTTAGCAGCGGATATAGTGTGGGCTCCAGCGTTATATGGTGCGGTTATATGGCTGCACAGCCGCCTGCTAGGTCAGGACTCTTCACCCCTCTCTGCATATTGCTCCAGCAGTAGATGGCTCTGATTGAATCCATGTGAAAATAATTCCCTGATAACTTGGGCGGCTTACCTGCTGGGGGGGTGATTTGTGAGTCTAACCAGCTCTGCCCCATCCACTCTTGACCCTGTAAACACCGCTCACATGTGTTCCCGCAGAGCTCAGCAGGTATTATGAAAGTGATCATGCTTTTGCAAGAGCTTGGCTTTGGAGCTGGTTAATTGCATTGTGTTTAAGCGTTAAAATTTTGGCAGCAGGTTTTTTTTCCACCACCAAACAATTGTTCGCAAATGTTTCCGTTATTCAGCCATCTGTAAGGCATGCCTATCAAAGGAAGAGCAGTCCTATTAATAATTACTGTCAGCCGTGTGCAGTGATGCAGTCACTTCGCAGCGTTCACTCTTGGTGTAATTCCAGTCAAATGGTATTTCAAATGTCAGCCTGATGCTCCTGTTGTACAGAGGAATGTTTTATTACAGGAAAATAAAATTTACTTGTAATCCAGGTCTACAGTCTGAGGTGATGTAGGATGGCCGGGATTTCCCATTCTGTCTTAGTGTTTGCTAGACTTATTTTTTTTCTTTTTTGAGGTTCCTGCATAGGCTGGGGTGGTCTCTCCATTTGTGGGACTAGCCCAGCCCAGCCACATGATTTGAAAGCCACCTGAGTAAAGGCAGGGTTTAACTCTCAGAATATTTGCCATAGGAGCAAATAAGAACCAGCTGCTCCTCATCGTCCTGTTAGACAAAGGTGGTCAAAGCATGGGGATTAATGTGGCCTTTTTCCTGCCTGTTCATGGTCCCATGGGAAGCTGGCTGCTGGGAGGGCACGTCCTTGGGACCACATGTGCACTTGGCAACTTACCTGTGCAAGTCCCTAACCTCTGGCAGTGCTCTGATCCTCTCTGGGATTTTTTTTTTTCTCTCCTTGGTACCTCTGCTGTCCCAGGGGACAATGGGGATTTTCCTTGGTAGCTCTCCTGTCCCTGCATCACAGGGCAACGGGGAGCTGGGATGCCCCCAGTGGGAGAAGCATCCCTCATCCCGTCACCCTCCAGGATTTCTGCCCTGTGAGATGCAGCCGCTCTCCTGCCCTCCTCAGGCTGCTGGTGTCTGCTCCTGCCCTGGGAAGTGAAGGGATGGGGCAGGGGCAGGGGGCGAGGGGCCCGGGGCAGCTTCCCGGCTGGGGGACAGGGCAGGGGGCTGCTGGTGCCATGCCGCTGCGGCTGGTGAGGAGATCCCAGTTGTTCCCGAAAGCCTGGCAACACTGAACCCAGAAGAAGCTTGTATTTTAGGGGCAGTGATGTTCAAATTTTATGCAAGGCTTTGCATTACATTACTGAGCCTCGCAGACCCCCAAGGATAGAAGTTACAAGCTGAGGGATGGAAACCTGCTAGGAAAAGATTAAGCACCATTCTTTGCGCACCAGAGGGGGCTTGTTTCTGAGTTGGGATCAGCTTGTTCAAATTTCTAAGCCCCTTGTCCTGTGGTTGGGTTTCCTGGGTTGTATAATTAATGGCGTATTTGGGGTAGCATCTGCTGACACCCGCGCTGTTGATACAGGCAGACACGAGGACCAAAGTGTGCTAGCGTCATGTTATTCACAGCTGAGATATTTGAATGCTGGAGAGCGCTGCTATGATGACTTTTATTTAGCACTCCCCCAAATAATGTTGGCCATAGATCCTCGCCAGTGCTTTTGGTTCTAAGCCCAAATAGCAGTAAAACCTATTGCTGCTAAAACTTAGTTATAACCACGTCTGCAAGTACAGTTTATTAAATCTTATGCTTTATTCGGGTTGAGTAATCCTGAATGTTGCTCGCAGTGACAGGGGTGTCATTTTTGTGTTTGGCATCTTTGTGTTTTTCATTTGTTGGTTTATTTGCCTGATAAATATCACAGTTTTATCCAGCAATATCTCATTTTACCAGTTCTGCGGACCAGGTAACAAAATTCACCTGTTCTTGGATTTGTTTCCGTAGTATGTCTTGGTAAAACTCCAGGGCAGAGGGTGTTCAGGCTGCTGTGGAATGAGCCTGAATAACTTTGACAGACCTTGAAATGCATCTGTATGGATTAGATTACCTTGGAAGTAAGAGAAAATTTATATTTATTGGAAGGTACTGGCCCTTTCTTACTACTTCTGCTAGCACTGGGAAAAATGTTAAGGGTAGCACTTTGGAAAGTATATAATTAATATTATAGGGACAGTCGCAGGGCTGAGAGATCACAAAACTGGCATGCTGTATAACTTACAGTAAAATCCCACTTTGAGAAGTCACCATTTAAAAATGCTCTTACTCGACACATCTGCTGCCTCTGTGCGTAGTCGTATCTGCTGACTTCAGTCACAAAAATAAGTTCTTAGCTACTTTTCATTCCCATCAGTCCTGCAGAGCCGACACAGCTGCGGGACTGCGGGTCGGGTCTGGAGGACTGACAGCCAAATTAAATTCCCCCTGCAGGTGCTCTGATGCAGGCTCACCAAAGCCAGAGGAGTCAAACCAGCAGACAGTAGTTGAGAGCAGACCAGGTCTGCAGAAGAGGTGGTGGGCAGAAGAGGAGAGATTAAAGAAGCCACTTCAAATCTGAAGTTCCAGGCTAAGATAAAAACCCCAGATATGTAGGGAAAAAAAGAGCAGAGGGGTTTGCTTCCAGGGCAAGACCGTTGTGTCTTGTAGTTCAGTTGCAAGTAGTTTTTTCCTTGATATTTAAGCGTTGCGGGGGCATTATATGGAGGCAGAGTTAATGCTAAGTGATGTTAATACTGGTGTTTCCTTGCACCAACCTGTTTAAGAAGTCTTATCTTAGCACAGATTTTGACGTCCGCAATGCTTGTTTAAACTCTGATATTCCTGCAGCTTTTCCCATTTTTGAAGCTAAAACATATGTGTTGTTTCTTGCTTTTATTTCTCTCATGAATATTTGTGAAATGTTGACATCAGCATTGTGGTTTTGGGCGATATTGTCAAACTGAGATACTAAAAAATTGCAAGCCAGACCTCCCTAAACCCACTGAGACTTGCTTAAAAATTGTAACGTATTTGTTCTTTTATTTCTGGTTTCTGAACTCTTGGGGCACACTTATCTCAGGTTTTCAAGCCTTTTCTCTACCACTAAAATATTAAGGTGGGGTTTTTTTTAATTGATACGTGTGTCACCAGTACTCACCACTTTTAGCTGAAGGTTCAAGTTAACAAAAAGGAGAAGCTCAATGGCTGGCAATGGAGATGCTTAGGCTCATGGGTGTGCTCAGGACAGGAGGACTTGGCTTAGCACTGCCAAGGCCCTAGGACAGCAACCCATTGACTCAGTGAAGGTTTTCTGTTGACTTCAGTAATCCAGTATTTCATTTGTGCTGTTTGGAGGGTCGCCTTCCAGCCAGGATTTAGGGGCTGTGCATTAGTTCAAATGAATTTATGGCCACCTGGGATGCGGCATCTCATGAGGTGTGGCTTTTCCCAAAGGAGAGGACCCCAGGAGTGATGGGATGGCCACAAAGAAAGACAGAGGCCTTCAAGGAAAGGTAGCAGATATTTGAAATTGTTCCCGTGTTTTTTTTTTCTTTTCCATTTTTTCCTTCTCATTCAGAGGACACCTCAGAAAGGATGCTGTGAGACAGCCGTATCAGGCTCCTCTCAAACTGAGCTGAAACGCCACTGCTGACAGAAGAGGAGGAAAAAAACCCCTCGCTGCACAGAGTAATTCCTGTATTCCCACCAGCTCTGTCTCCCCTTTCCTGGCCCTGCTGGGGGACCCCCTGACTAGAAAGGTCTCCCACAAGAGAAAGGAAAATACCCTGGTCAGGGTAATGACAGCCCAGGACTCAGGGCACCAGGATACAAATCTCTGCCACGACTGTCCTGTAGTCCCAGGGCTTGTCGGATTCCTGAGTCCATAGATACCTATATATAAGTGTGTGTATATATATGTATGTATATTTATATGTGTACATTTTATCTCAAGTGTGTTTGTTTTTAAAATCTCACTCGTGAGTGTCTGAAAATGGCTGTGGGTGAGGCTGGACTTTCTGCTCCCAGCAGCAGCAGTAGCTGGCTCCTGGTGCCCAGCTCTCCTGCTGTCGTCCCCAGGCTGCCGTGGAGGCTGTCCCTCCTAAAGGCATGCACTTTTGGAAGCTGGCTGATAAAACCGTGTGCACGCTGAGCTCCCATGCAAAGTAATTCCGGGGTATGATGAGCCTATTATATATGTGAATAGACCTCTAAGGGACGTGGGAACGAAACCTTTTTTGATCTCCTATCTCTTCAGAACACTTCATGCTGTTGCCTGTGTCTCTTCACTCAAATTCTGCTATATTTTTTATTCACCTGCCATGTGCACGGCATATTTAAAAAAAACAAAAAAAATGTTGAGGACCAGTCTTCCAGGACAGATTAGTGATGGGGAGAGAGGGGTGGAGGAAGGAGCTGTTGTGAAAGGCACATGTATGCATGTGAGATAATGTGTTTATAGCAGGTCACATAGTACCCAATTTCTCACGCACTGCTCCAGATGTTGGAGACAAGTGCAAATGTAAGATTCTGAGTGTTGTCGCAGAGAAAATATGGTCAGGCCACACTCTGAAAACAGAAGGCAAATGAAAAAAAGAGATTCCCATAGGTATTACTTAGAAAGTGAGCCAATACCAAACTTATGATTGCATAGATCACCACCTGCTTATTTTTCTTGCTTTTTTTCCTTTTCTCTGTTTTTAATTTTTCCATAAAGGTGAGGTTAGTAAGAGCTGTAATTTCTCCCTGGCCCAGCAATAAAATGATATTTTGATCTTGCACGTGATTCCAGGCAGAAATAGGAATCTGCCCAAGGGGGGCTTGGCAGGACCGGCACCTCTGAAATGACTTTGTCGGGCTCTCATCCCCATTTGTGCTCTGAGTGTGATGACACTGTGTCCTGCAACATGGACAAAGCTGTGGGGCTCCCCTGTGTCTCAGCATAATTTGCAACCCATTTTTCAGTAGATCTGGGAAAAGATCAGCACATTTCAGGAGCGTCCTCTTTTGATGAGCTGGAGGGAGGAGGACTGACCCTGGGTTGTAATGTTTTTATTGTAGAGAGCAAAAATTAGGGTATGCTCCCAAATAATAAGCCAATAATAAGCAATTGATATTGTCTCTCCTTGATATTTTGTTATAAATAAGCTATTGTATAGAATGTACAATGCTTATAAAATCCCTTCCAGGGATCCCTTTTGTACAGTAGAGAGGGTAAACTTGATAGTACTGAGGAGACATTGCAAGAAGCTGTATAAAAGCGCTTCTGGTTTGGCACTATGCGGAGCAATAGGGCTGTGAGCGTGGGAACTAATGCAGCCTGGCTCCCTACGGGCATGCCTCGCATGGCTGACAGACTTTTTAATTGAATTCTATCCTACAGAAGCAGTATGAGGTCACCCCTTTCGGACACCAGGGAGTCTGCTCGGGGGAATACTGCGAGGAGAGATGTTCAGATGGAGAGATGCCCATTTGGGAGCAAAATTAGGGCCACGCAGCGGGTTTTCTGGTGCCCAATAAGGCACAAACTGTGGCTGAAGCTGTTTGCAGAGTTGGGGCGTCTGCAATAGTTCTCTCCATGGACTCCCCACCTCAGCCTGCCCTTTGGGGGACACGAGTTGTAGCTCGCTCTCATTTCCACAACATTTTAAGGAACACAGTGTCTTTGAGACGTTGACCCGTCATGAGTTTGGTAGGCATCAACATCTGGGATCAAAAATCTTCATAATGGGACACTGGATTTATATGCTAAAAGTTGGCTAAAAGCCAGGGGAGTTTTACGGATTTGTTGCTGCTTTGTGCTCTTTGTACATCCTGTGATTCTCCCTCCCTCCCTCCTCTGGGGCTTGTTGCCAGAAGACAGAGGTAGTAACAAAAGCCTCAAAGCTCTGCAGTGAAGTATTTAGCACTGGGGAACACCATCAAGATGGTAACTTTTAAAATCATAAGCACTGTTGTCTCCTGTCACATGCTCGAATTACTCCTGGCTGGTGCGTGCAAGCTGTGGCAGTGTGGGGGATGCTCAGGAAGCCACCAGGCTGTGATCAGACAGAAGGAAGGCGTAGCATTGTGCACCGGGCGCTGGAGGGCCCGGGGCCCGAAAGGTAACGCGTGCCACACTTGTCATGTTGGAAAGCTATGAGCAGAAGAAACTGCTGTGAAGTGTGCTGGGCTCAAGCCGCTCAAGAAGGTGGTGCAGTCCCATTTGGTCTCTGCAAAATCACATGTTTTGGAAGCCTTTTCTGGCCATTTGGATCTCTGCTCCTGCCCTGGCTGTTAGAGAGAAATAGTGTCGCCGAGGGTGGCTGCAACACACTTCAGCCACAGGAGGGTGATTTAAAGGGTGGAGCGGGGACTTTAACTCAAGAATTCCTTGCTCTTGTCAGCTTGCAACACTGCCTTTAAGTTATGTTTATGTCATCCTTACATACTTTATTATTCACAGTAGCGTTCAGTTTAATGTAGGGTGACCAGATGCCCCAGCATGACTCAAACAGTCTTTATCCTTAATTAAATGTCCTCTATGCATCTGTTTTTTCTTGCTGGTTTCTGAAGTCCAGGAATTCAATAGTTTTCACTTTCCTGTTATTAGCAAACATTGTTTCATATCTGGCTTTACAGTTTTATTATACAGTCAGCTGTAGAGCTTAAAATTGCATTATAAGGCTCCCTTGAATACTCTGGCTTTCAATATACGCTCCCTTCTGTAGCACTGTGTTTCTAAAGCTTGTGCTATTACACAGTGATAATGTACAATTTTATATTTTACAATCATCAACTGTAAAAATAAGACAGTAAAAGTTTGTAATTTACAAGGCTATAAATGACATCTGCAGATCTTATGGGTTTAAAGATGTATTGGTTCAGTTTCACATATATATCAGTCTGAGACGGAATCTATTAGGTTCTGCGTATATACAGCATATTGCTTCCATTTACACTCAATGCTGTCATGTCTTTGAGGGAGAACATAAAAAAGAAAGAGGGGAAAAATAGTGGTATGGACTCTGTTAACCACAGCAGACGTTTTCTAAATATGCTAAGTCATAGGGGCTCAATAGATACAAAATGGCAGCAGAAACAGGCCAAAATCTTGCAAGCACATATGCATGTGCTTTAAATTTATGCATCTGAATAGTTGTCTTGATTTTAATGGAAGTGTTCATGGATGTCGTGCTAAGGATGTGCATGAGATTTTGCAGGACTGGATGATAAAGAATAGTTTATCTTAGGGCCAGAAATTAATTGCATATATATGTGGGCAACCATGAGTTGGTCTGTGAATTACTTGCAAGATAATTCGGGCAGTCTTTCAAAATCAATTGTGTGATCAGAAGAGCAAGCTACCCTCAAAAACTCACTTTTAACCAGCCGGAGAGGGGTAGGAAGTGGGCAGAAAGAAGAATGTGGCAGAGCCTGTGGCTGCCAACTCATGTAGTTGATCTGTCCCCGACTCAGTTGTGCCATTGGAGAAGGTTGTTACTCCCATGCAGTTAGCCGACATCACCTGTTTACATGTTTTGTATCAAGCCAGCTGGTGTAGCCACAGCGAACAGGGAGGACCTGAGCTGTCTGGCCACTGGGGGTGAGCTGCTCTCCCCAGTGGGATCTGCCAAGTCGGGACTTGGGCGAGAGTGCCGGCCCCAAGCTGGTGATGTGTGAGGGGGCAGTGCTGCTGGAGGATGAGGAGTGCACTTGGGGCTGTACCCACCATAAAAATGGGTGAGAAAGTGTAGCATTTGCTCAGGCAGCGATGTTTTGAGAAAGGTAATCTCAAGGCAGCTGCTCATCAACAGCTTGCAGGGGACAACATGGTCTTCATCTCACAGAAATGAACTTTCTGAGAAGGAGGAAAGGAAGTATCCTGTGGAGTAGCTACCGCAGCACCTACCTGCTGAATCCTGAGCAGTAAAGCAGCCTTTCGAGGATAACGGTGTACCTAAGCGTAACTGTGAGCTTCCAAGCTCAAGAAAATTATTTTTGAGAAGATGAATATTTTTAATATTTCTTTAATCATGGAAGCAAGAACAAAGAAGAAAGCTGTTATGGAAGACATACCTGACTGTTGCAGGTGAAAAAGATCGACCATATAATTTGTTCAGATCAACATTACTGCAGATACATTGTAATTTGAAAGAAAAAAAAAACAAAACAGAAACCCTCCACTTGTTTTAAACCAGAGGTAAAGATGCTTTCAGAAAGGCAAATCTTGGTATACAACAGTAAAACAGTGCTGTATTAGTGGGAGCGTGTTTGGAGAAAAGGCAGGGAAGTCTTGGGGTGTAAAATCAATGAAGAATTGTGATTTCACTCAGATTGTTTTGCACTCAGTCCTAAGTGCACATTTCCAGTCTGAAAAAGAGGTCTGATATCTGATCAGCAAAGGTTGAGGAGTATTATTGATTTTCAAACATTCTCGGAAGAAATACCTTTTTCCAAATACCTATGGTCGTTCAAATAAAAATATTCTGGACTGACCAAGTGTGTACTCATTTGATTAAAAAGGCATCAATTTTTCATTATTCCAGCTTTAGAAATCACCATATTTCCACTAGTAAGTATCTCTGTATACCAGGCCAGTGTAATTGATTGGACACGTTTTCATCTAACCCAGAGTAGTTCATTTCAAACCTATTTATTGTCCTGCAAAGCAACTGCATTGTAACGTGTTTTTTTTCCTCTCCTGTGCTCTCCCAGGCTGTGGGACATAGTGCTGTTCAAACAATAGACCCATTCATTTAACTGAGTAGGTGCTTGCAACTAAATGTATGGCATCATTATCATTAGCTTCAGTTCCATCAACAGGGTGTCATTACCGCATTTAACTTAATTAGTGTGGAAGCTCTCCTAAAAGAATACTTCATAGAGGGGGATGTTGTAAATGTATTCTTGACTTCTAATAAATAAACCAATAGGCTAATGCACTGTGAAGAATTTATAAAATAGCTGCTGGAGCGCGAGGCAGGCGAAGTAACGTGCGTTCATGCTTAGGGCAAGGAGCTAGCAGGAGAGTGGCAGAGACAAGCTCACCTAGGCAGCTGCTTATCATGAATGCATTATGGCACGACATTATCCTTTCAGGTGTGCGCTGGAGGAGACGTGTAGCTTCAGGAGGATGGGCAGGCCAGGCGGTCGTGTGTGCAGCTATGAAATTCGGGTGCCTTTGCTTGTGAGCACACTTGTCCTATTGCACTTCTCAGCGTGGGAAGGCAGTAGCCATTTCTGAAATGCTGCAGCGCATGCAAAGGAGCTACTTGCACTGTTTACTCTTACTGGGTTTTTGTAATCTAAACAACTCATCTACAGCTATGGAAAACATAAAAGGGTCTATTTCAGCATATTGGCCTCCCTGGTCGATCGATATACCCTCCTCCCTCCCCCGTTCTGCTCCTGAGATCATGTCTCAGAGCTCCGTGAGGAGTTAGTGATGAGCAGCACGCACACCTGCTTGTGACATACTTTGGATGGGTTTTTTTCCATTGCAAGTATACACAGATGAGCTGTCTAATGAGCAATTAAAAAGATAGCCGAAGACTAGAAGTTAATTGTTTCACTTACCCAGCTGAATAGGCATGCATCCCCTTTCACCCAATATCCTCCTTTCTTACTCAGAGACAATAGGAGAGCTTTGAATTTTTCCTTGCATTTTTCAAAATGCCGCATTTTGAATGCCAGCCTCATCCACTCCGAGTTAGGCACAGGCACTCATAATGCTCAAAACAAACAAAGCAGCTCCCTTTTTCAGCTTGCTTTTCAAAGCGGAGGAAGGTAGTATGGTCACGCTCTGGGTAAGAATTTGTGTGGCTCTCTGGCCTTTCCTCCATAATAATCTATTGATCAGGTTTCACAGAGATGTTGGGGTATTTAACTTCCTGCAACTTGTAAAGCAATGAGTAGTTGGAAAGGCTCAGTCTGAGCTCAACCCTAATTAGACTCCAGGGAGTGAACGGACCAGGGGAAGAAGCAGGGAGAAAGATTATAAGTGCCACAAATGTGGGAAAAGCTTCAACTGGAGTTTGTATGAGAATGGGTCTGTAGGAACCCTGGCTTTGTTACTTCAGCAACTCAACTAACTGAACTGCCTTCTGTTGTTTGCGTGCTTACAGTTCACCTGAGTACCAGTTTTCCGTCTTTTCCTTACAATAGTCTAGTCCAGAATTGTCTTTTTTTTTCTTTTTTTTTCTTTCTTAATCACAAAAAGCTTAAAGAAAACAAATAAGAGAGGCATGATAAAAATATGTGAGCTGATATCTCTGACAATGAAAAGTAATGAAATGAAAAATTTCCCTGCAGGCTTCCTCAGCTATGGGGCCTCCTCAGATTTGCTCTTCCCTTATTTTTTTTGAATATCAATAGTTAAGCATCTCCCAAAGGGGCCTCAAAATCACTTCAAAAGAATAAAAATATTGCAGTCTACCTTTCTTCCAACAGAAGTAGTTTTGTAATGTGTGTTTGATCGTGGGGCTCAAATTAAGTGTGGCAGGACTGCGGTGGACAGCTGCTGCTGCTAGCTCCTTGTCGTGGGATCCACCCTTAGTGCTTGCTTCAGCTGCACACCTGGGCACCTGCATCAGCAGCGTGGACAGAGCAGCTACAGATGTGCCTTGAGAGGGGACAGTGACTTCAGGAATGACAGCTCAGTCTATTAGCTAGGATATGTTGAAGGTTTTCTGAAGGGATCGAGCTCAAAGATGACTGAGGCTGGAGGAAAAGTAATTAAAATGAATCTAGATCGATTAAAGATTATTATTATTGGTTTTAGTGCATTTCACATCTTCCAGATGGCAGAAGATAACTTGTCAGCTTTCACAGCAGCGGGAGGTCCAGGATTCACTGGATTTAACAGCAAAGCTATAAGCAAGCACTGGACACAGTTCATGTCTGATTGACTGTAATGGACAATATGGCAGAATACTTCTGCTTGAGACTGCAAGAAGCTGGGAGAAAAATTGGGGACATTAGGTCAAACTATTGCTAGAATAAAAGTCCAACAAGAATTAGAAGGAACATCATAAACACTTGAAACTAATTGTCTTAAACTTTTAAGATAGATGGGGGAATGCATCAGAAGATGTGAAGTTTTTCCTTATAATTTTGATCAGGAGTAAGAAGAGGGAACATTTTCACTTTGTCATCCTCATAGCTGGCTAAACCCACAGGTCCTAAGAAAATTATTTTTTACGGTTAAGTTGTATTTTACAGATCACATGTTCATGGAAAGCAAACTGTCAAAGTAGGTATTGAACAAAAGAGCAGCTTCTTGGGTAAACTGGACTTGAACCTGTGGCATAGATAAAATAGGTACAGCTGAAGTATTTGAGATAGTAAGCCCCTGATGAGGCACAGATGGACTACAGAAGAATAACAAATATCTGGGGAACTTCAACAGCATCTGAAAGAGTCTGTGGCTAAGCTACCTTCACCACAGGTAAATGGCAATGCTTCTGTGAGATCAGCATGGATTTACTTTATTGAGACTGATCCTGTATTCTTAATCCTAAATTATTTGCCCAAAGCTCTTACATCCACTGAAATCAGGGGGAGATAGGTTAAAAGAACTTGAAAAAGAAGGTGCCTGCTGTTTCTGATGTGAAAATTAATGAAATTATTTTGAACACAATGTGAGCAAGACTCAGTGTTTGTTTTTTTCTGATTAAATTTAGTGCCTTAGGAATCATGGGTGAACATGCAGTCAGAATGCTGGGGGAATAAATAGTGAGTGTATGTTTTTAAGCTTAGAGTGGGCACCTTGTCCATTGTACAGCACTACACTGCAAGCCACGGAGTTTACAGGTGTGAAATTACCCGTCGTAGGACACCTCTTTGTTTCTTAATTTCAAAAGAAACACACTGAATGTGGTGGGGAGAAACAGTTTGTTTCAAAACTGTGTAAAAGAGGGCTGCAGAGTTCAAAGAAATGATCTTCCCCGTTTCCTGTTGAGATCTGTAGGCGTGCTGAATTCCTGGCAGATCTCAGTTAATCTGCTGCTTGTTTTTGCTGCTCTGAGAACGAGAACCAGCCTGCGTGTTAGCTCTCAGTCACTCCTGCAAACAGATCACTGGCTGGATAGCAACTCTCTGTGCGTGCGTTTGTGTGCCCGTGCGTACAGTGTAAGCTGAGATCAGACAGTAACGGTGGGTCTTGTCAGGAGGTCCTTGATCCAGTGGTACTCCCTTATGCAAAGTGACCATTTCTTGTCTTTTTACATAATTGTCTGTTGATACAAATGTGAACCTTGTAAAGGAGCACCAGCATTTTCTAACTCTGCTGCCATTGTATCTATGCCATGCTGCGAGGCACCTCCCTATGCTTAGAATAGTAAATAACTGCAGAGGGTTGCAATTTGGTAAGTGTTTAATGCTGATTTTTCTCTTTATTGCTGCAAAAGCTAAGGGCTCCTCTGGCTCTTCTTGCTATTTCAAAAAGTATGTCTTGCTAGGTCAGCTGGATTAAGCTGGCATGCATCTGGACCAGATTGCATTAAAGCAATTTTTCTCTTCTTGTTACCTGAACCCATTCGTTCACAGCTTGGTACTCAGAGTGCTGTTCTGAATGCGCATTATTGGGGTCATCTTCCCCTCAGTCCTCTGAGGTAAGGAGGGAAGAGTTTTATATTTATGATTCAGCATTAGACTTACCATTTCACAGTCAGAAATAAAAGTCAAGGGAGAGTGAATGGCTAACGCAGAGCCACACATAAAGACAAATAAAAGAAACAAGTAAATCCCTTTATTTGGGGAAAGAATTAACAGCAATTTTTCCTTTCCACCATGCAGCGCTCCATGTATCCTGCCTCTCTCCTTTTCACTAGCAAAGGAGAAAACATCTTTTGTCTCCACAGCCTAATAGGAAGGGTTCCTCAAATGTGTTTACACTGAGGTGGGGAATTGCTGTACTGGTTAGTTTTATAGGAACAAGTGCTGCATTGACCAAAATTATGCAAACTGTGTGTGACATCCACAGCTTCATTGCCAGTGAACTACCAAAATATCAAAGTTAAATCCACAGTATGTCTGTTTTACAAATGCACAAAAGTCAAACCATTTAATAATAAATCAGGGCCTTGCACACGTTGGGGGGTGGGTCTTAAACTATAATCAATTTCAATAACTAATTCAATCAAGGAAACGTACATGCCCTAAGGGAAAACGTATTAGCAAATTAATTCATTGTGATGAAGTAATCTTCCTTATGAAAAGAAAAATGAATCATAGAATCATAGAATGCTGAAAAAATGAAAAAAGAAAAATGAAAATGAGCATGATCTTATTGCTTATGCATGTGGTGTGTTTCCTCTATTTGTATTTGGGTTTTTAGAATGCATGCAGATTATGGAGAAAAGTATACATGGCAGCAGTGTGCAAAGTGGCTGGTCACCCAGCATCACTGAGAGGCTCATCCTCCCGGGCAAAAATGTATGGTAAGCTTCTTAATATGCTTTGTGACCCAAAGAACCTGGTCAACAGCTGAAAGTTTTGTGAGAGAAAGCACCAAACTGACCTCTTCCAGTAAGACCCCCATGGCCAACTTCCAGGCTCTCAAGTCTGATGACTGTCTCTAGTACGAAGGAGAGCTGACATGCAAATGTTTGAGAGCTTTATAGAGCAGTGTCTACATCCTGAGATGACTCCTGAGATGAATAGAGAGTTAACGAAGATTTTGGAGGACTGATGTAGTGTGCTCTCCGCAGCTCCTGCCTCCCAGGAGGGAAGTGTGCACCGCATCTGCCTGAGCCTCAGAGCTGTCTGTAAGTGTTGCTGCACGTAAGCAGTACTACGGCACTACTCCTGATGGCTTTGCATGAATAACTACCTACCAGCATGCAAAGCTCTGCTAAACATAACAAGGTTACCTCTGGCCAGGCATCCTAATGCTGTACTGAAGAAATGAGGTGATATGAGTAGGCAAGGATACTGATGGAGGCCCTTCTAGTGAACTCAGTACATAGCTGAAAATGTAATAAAAAGCTGGTCTTGGTACAAGGTTTCTTTTCTGAAATTTCCCTCTTGTAGAAACCTTGGAGAAACATTAGCTGTTTCTATACAGTAAAAAAGATCTTGCTTTAGCTAAAAGACCTTTGCAGTTATTTTGTGTTTGCTTTTCAAAGGGAGAAAAAAAGCATTCCTTGCTGGGAATGAATAACACTGGCTACTGCAGGAACATACGGACACTTCTTACGGCTATATTTGTTATTAACTTTTATGAAGTGACAAAGAGGTGACTTCACTGAATTGCTTTAGAAGCATAATAAAGTCTTGCCCAACAAGACTTAAGATTAGATGGTCAGCTCTGTTAGAGACTAATATATAGTCAATTTTAGGAGCAAATGCGTTTTAAGCATACAAGAGCAACAATAACTCATATTATGGAACTACTGAAGATGAATTATCTTGTCTGTAGATACAGAGTTCCTTGGAGCAAGGAGTTATAGTAGGTCAAGAATTAAATTTTTGGACCTGGCTATGAAATTTAGCAGGGTGCTGTCCCATGAAATATTGTTGTAGTCCATGTTTTTGCACAGGTATCCAGGTGTGTGGAAAATACGTAATACAGTAGAATATACAGAACATTTGTGAAAGCCTTGATCCATGTCTTTAAGTTTGTCCTTGAGTTGTCTTTTGTGCAAAATTGTCTGCCATTGAATTATTCAAAGACAGTGAGCAAAGACTGTTCCTCATCTGACTTGAGCTCCAATTTGTAACCTTACTAGAAAGCAGGTTAAGCAGCTTATGGTACTGAATGTATCCCAGTTGCTACCATGCTCTAAATCAGAAGGTAGTATCGCTTAATAGCAGGGGAAAGAGAAAACATCTTTTGACATATTGCAGTGGGGTCGGTTGGTAGATGTTTATGGTACTGGTTGGTAGCTATGGAGGTCTGGTGTATTTGCTAGTATGTGCTGGCAAGAAACTTTTCTTGCCACATATCTGCAAAAGTGCTGATTAATCTTACTGCGTTAAGCAAGACTTAGAAATGTCCATAGTGCAGCTGGCTAAGAACAGCTTGTTAATGCCCCTGAGCTACAAGAGAGGTGGTGAAGAGGAGCTGGTGGTGGAGATGGAGGAGCTTCTGCAATAAGTCACCACCAGAACCAACCAAGCCAGGAGAGAAAACTGTCTGAACATCACGGTTGGTACAGCTGGACCTAAGGAAGCAATACACTGCAGCTTTACCCAGCGCAGGCCAGGGCAGCGCTGGCTCACAGGAAATGCAAACCCTGTGCGGTGAGGCAGGCAGAGGTTTTTCTGGTGCGGTCAAAGTGACTGCAGGCATACTGATGCAGGGTGGGATTTGGTGCCACCTCAGTGGAGGCACCACCCTTTAAGTGGAAGATGCGGTGCTGGGAGAGTGCAGGTAACGCATGGAGCCAGCAGCGAGCACTGGCTCGTGCTGCAGGTGAGGCTGGTTGCTGCACATCTCGGCTCAGCTCTGCAGGACTCTCCAGTGACCGGTGAGGAAGCTGAGGCACCCATCCAGCTGTCCCTGCTGTGGGCTTTCTTAGCCCTGGAGCTGCTGTGCTTCATCACGGTCGACCAAAGGCTTGGGCCATGGGTTAGGGCTTTGAGTTTTCCCTCCTTCTTTTCACTTCCTACTGTCAGCTGATCCATCTCCTAAACCCAGGCAGAATTGGAGCATCCCTCTGCGTCTTCTTGGGCAACTTATTCCCCAGAAGAGAGGACATAGACTGCAGTGTTTCAGATACCTCAGCTGCACTTTAACATGTCTCTTACCTGCGCAGGGAGAGGTGATGGCGTCTCTCAGTGCAGTGGCCCTTGGTTCCTGGCTCCTTAGGGCCTTCACCTGACATGGGCTGTCTCGTTAGCAACCTGCTTCTTTCTCCTTTGTGGCCATAGCAAAGGAGGAGAGGACGGCAATTCAGTGCTGATGGTTGTCATGGCTCTTGTGATGTCCTTGATGCCATGCAGGAGAAGATGGAGACCTGACTGTCCTTGGTAGTCTGAGACACAGGTGATCTCTGTCCCTTTTGGAGCCAGCAGCAGCCTGGCATGGTGTTGATCAAGATCTTCTGTCAATTTGATGGTGGGCCTCCTATTTTTTTTTCTGTCATGTCAAGGATATTTGCTGGAGGACGTAGTTGGACAAAATGCTTATTTTTCCCTGAAGGATGTCTCTCATCTCACCACAGGTTTCACTCCCCTTTCCAGCAGCTAGTGGGAGTTCTTGTAGGATGCAGCAAGGGAATATGGTGAGCAAGCTTGTGGCCCACAAAGGATCTTGCACTGAGCAGGAGAACAATCTAACAGCAAGGTTCTATTGTACTTGACACAATGACACTCTGTACCTGAAAATATTCACCAGAAGACTGGTCCAGCAGAAAGCATATTAACCCCAACAAGTCACTGTGCTCTCTCTGACTTAAGCGTTATGCTCACCTGCTTTGCAAATAGCTCTATTCCCTAGCACCCTGAGGAAAGTTAAGGCAACCTGTAAAAAGCAGAGAGCAATCAAAGCACCCATTCTTTAAAGTGGGCAAAAAATATCCTCTCTAATGCTGCCTCTGCTCTCATGAGCTTGACAGAAACTTTTCTGTTCTGTACAACTTTGCCCTATTTCCATCAGGATATCAGCCCTCACCCCCTGCCATTGGTGTGCTTTACTGCAGAGCACAAAGCAATGTGGCTCCTTTTGTTTTTGTATCAACAGCACTCTTGTTGTAAACCGAAGCAGTGAACTAACAGGATTTAATTGACTAGTGCTGGATTTTCATGGCAGACCCCCTGGGGCACACCAGCTCTGCTCCTGATGGCAGCCTTTTGTGCCATTGATTTTAAGTGTAAGACGGTGGCACAGCATGCAGGATATTGGAACAGCATTGACGGAGTTAATTTACACTCTGGTTGGTCTTGATCTCTTGCAAACGAAGGGTAAAATCATCATCAGGCCATGGATGCATACGTGGCAGGATCTATACTATTAGAGCCAGCAGTATCCCAGGAGACTTCCAAATAAACATATGGGCTTCAGGGTCCAATTAGGAAGTTCTAGGCTGATAAAATCACTTGATACATTAAATTTCAATAACAAAAGTAAAACTTTCCTCTTGTCTGTGCTTGTACAAATCTAGAGTATCTCCTGTGGCTGGGAAGGATTTACTGTTGTGTTACAATTCAGACTGAAAACTGATATGAGCATCTGTACTTTAGGGAAGAAATGAAAGAGTGGGGCAAAACTGCTGTTTTGGACTACTGGGAGGGGTGCAAAGTGACAGAATCGACATCTATAGGTATTTCCAGACTAATTTTTTATGACTTTGTTACTGGATACTGTGGGACCTGGGACTCGTCTGTGCCAGGTTTTATGTGCGATATGACCAGCCTGTAGGGTTTTGGCAGTGGTTTAGCTGACCCTGCTCTAGCAGTGCCTTGAGGGTTTTTTGTGCACCTATGCTTGCACCAGGTGGCCTGAAGTGTCCACCGTGATCTCCACCCCACCTTCTCTGCTCCACCCTGTGTCAGGGTGCAGTCGAGGAGTCCTGCAGGTTTCCTGCTGGTTAATGTGTGCTTCTTCACATCTCTGTCCAGAGCCTTGACCTGAGATGTGGCTTCTCCCCATGCTTTGAGCAGGTTGTATCTGCATCCCTATTGGCATCTCCTGGCAGTGGTGAGAGCGCAGCAGACTAGACCACCTGCAGCACAGACTTCCCAGTGCATTTTGAGAGAGAGGCGAGTGAGAAGTGAAGCAGAAAAAAAGGGTGAATGAAAAAATAGTCACCCTGAGACAAACGTGATATAATGGGCAAGATTAAGTTACGTAAAGGGACTGACTAAGGTAATAGAAGCAGGAGCCAAGCAAGATGTTTTTAATGTGGTGCACAAACCCATTAATCAGACTAAAATGTTATTTGTGTAACATTCTGTGCCCTACACAGTATGCGAGGTCTATAAATCTATCTGATCTATATGGAAAATTTGTGGGTCAGGATAAGCAGAGAATGCAGCATCAAATAGAAGAAAGCAACTGCCAGTAAAATCAGTGATTAAGAAGTATTGAAACAAATACACGAAGACTACTGGAAATGACACCTTTGAAATGCTTGCACAGTGGGCTTCTTTTTGAGGCATGCAGTTATAAAATATAATGTTTCCTTATCAAAGCCTTATAGCTGAGCAGCTTTGATAGTATGGATTGCAAGTTATTGTCTGTTTCTCTAGCTTGCTTCTTCTTGTTAGTTATGGAAGACCCTGAGTTAGAGGATAATTAAATGAAAGGACCATTTCAAAGAATTATCTGGATAATTAGTTGTGATAAATAAGATTTTGCTTTAGAGCACTGAATAAATAGAAGTCACTGAGTTGAGAGAGGAAATCATATGGGATGCCTTTCATGTGAACATATTTATTATCTATTTTAATTAGCAAACTAAGTCATAAATGTGTAATGTAGAAATACTTGCCTGGCATTTCTTTTTGTTAAATGACTTAATTTCTGAAAGTCCATTATGCTGCACTTTATATATACATCTTTTTATGGCTACTTCAGTGGCAGGGTTTTACGAAAGGACAGCAAAGTGATTTATGGAGAGATATTAACATTTTGAACTAAGTTGGATTTTTTGGTCTGGTGAGTTCTGGATTTGAAAGGTTTTGTGCATATTTGACCTATTTCTAGTGGCTGGAGCCCTTAGACTATTAAAGTACACAAAAGCTACTACAAACAACATTAATTCTGTGATTGAAACTCACCAAAGCAAGAAAAGTTTGACTGAGGTTGAAATGCTTTGCTTAACTTTCTCTCTTACGCCTATCGCTGAGGCATGTGCAGAGCACGAAAACGCACACTGTTCTGTGGCACCACAAAGGTTCGTAACAGGAATTTCTGAAGACCTTCCATGAGCAAGAATAACCACAGAAGCTGATCAACGGTGGCCTTTCTTACTGGAATTTTACAAGTTTTGCATTTCCTTCAGATCTCAGCTTATAGTTTTGAGGGATCAAAAAACAAGCAAAAAAAATTTCTGGCAGTAAAATATTCCATTTGCACCTGGAAATCAGTCTTACGAAACTTGCTATTTCTGGCTGCATTCTGGGTATATCAAACATGCATTCTTTGTTACTATTGGAGAGGATTTTTGGAGGCATTTGAGAAATTACTTGATTTGGTAATCAAGATTACATGGTAAATCAGGATCCAAGGGAAGCTCAGAGCTGAGGAATTTCTTAGTAACGCCCGTTTTGCACATCGGTAGATAGTATCCGTCTCAAGAAGTTTAGGCATAATTTTCAGCAGTGAGGCACAAGGGAAGTTTAAACAAGCACTTAAACACTGTTTTTTAGACAAGTTGCCCAGTACTGAGTGCCCATTCCCTGTGCAAGCATAATGGGATAATAACAAAGAAAAAATTCCTAATTGTTATCTTCAAATTGTATTGGCAGCATTCATAATCCTAAACAAGACTGACATCCCAGTCTGTCAGGTACTGACAGCCCATGGTAGGAGACCGTCTTTGATTTTGAATACTTCCTGGCTGAGTTGACAGGACGAGGAAAGGGAAGAAGATGAAGCAGAGCCTCAGAGATTAAGTGATCCTGTGGCATGCCAGAAGCAAATGGCTGTACCAGATCTGACCAAAGGCTCAGTATGCAGCCACCAGCAGTGAACGCTTCAAGAAAATTTATTACCAACTGGGAAAATTCAGGGTGAATTAGCAGGTGAAAATCCTGCTATATCCTCATAGCTTCACAGATTACAAACATCTCAAACTGGATGTTGCATCATAGCAACTGATGAACATATTCTCCATGAATTTCCATGAAATGGCCTTGTAAATGTAGTGTCACCATAACCTCCACAAAAAATTCAGTTGTTCTGAGTGAAAAAAACACTTTTTTTTCTTTTTTTAACATCCTGTCTGATTATTCCCATGGCTGCCTCCTAGCTCTGCCATGTGAGAGTGGTCCCTTTCCTCCTTCCCCAAAGCTTTTGTGATTTCGTAAGCATCCCTTAAAGATCCTCCTCCTTTGCAGTAAGAACAAGATTAGTGTTTAAGTGTCCTGACTTATTTTCAAGCCCATTTGGCTGTCTGTACAATGTTTATCTGTATTTTAGTGTGGACATCCATGAGTAGAAGTGTCCGTGCCACCATCAGTGTGTTTGCTTATGGAAAAAACTCTCTTAGAGTTGTAAAGACACTTCGTTAATGTAACATTCATCCTCACTCACTTTTAATGTTATCCTGATTGTTGGAAAATCTGACCTGGTCTCAGAAAGCCAAAGAGCCTTGTTATCCCTTCCAGGGCTTTTAAATTTGGGCCTGTCATGGTACTAACGTAGCTCCAGTTTATGCACTGAAGATACCTCCCTCTTGACTCGTCGGGGCATGAGTAGTTGACTCCGTCTGATCCCCTCTATTATAGACATCCTCAGATCTCCAGATTCCTTCTTCAGTCCCGTAAATAAAAGGTTTCCCTTCCTTGTGTACTGCCTGTAACACACTGGAGAATGGTTGTTTGATAGCTTAATTTGCTTTTCTTTTTTATGATAGCATTTAAAGGAAACAACATGCTGTCGACAAGCGCTAAAGCATTAAAGCTCCCTTAAATCCAGGGTCCTACCACTGGCCTGTTGAGATTTATTTTTTTTTGCCATGTGAGTGGCAATAAAGAAACCATACTAAATAAATATTAGGACTTTCATCAGCTGTGGATTTAAGTTTAATTATAAGCCACAAATTCAAATGAGGCTTTCTGATACTTTGGGATCTTCTAGCAGGCCAGAAGGAGGTCTCAAACATACCTCAGCTAATTTCAGCGGAGAGCTGTGTGTTGTCTGCTGACTCCTATCTGAAAGCAAGCAAAACTTGGCTGAATGTCACGTTGAGCTTGCCCCAGTGTGGAGGGCCCACCCAGCAGCACATGGGGTGCGTTGTGCAAGCCTTTACAGTAGAGTCTTCTCCCAGGAAGGCAGCCAGAAGTAAGCTCCCTTCCCACTTAAGTCTTACTTAGGTTTTATTTTCAGAACTTAAGTGATTCATTGACCTTGTATCATCCTTCTGCCCCAGAGTAAATTGTACCTTTTAATACAGGACTTGACTAGGATTCTTGTAATTCCTGAACCCTTGTACAGATCTGCTGTGCAGACATGATTTTCATTGTGAGTTTTGAGGTTTGCTTGAGTTCTATCTCAAAGTGAAACTTAATTTCACAGCATTTCTCACAGTCATAACAGGCCTGTGTCAGTCCTTGGAAAATAGAGTTTATTCTTCAGCAACGAGAACTTTCAAAAAGCTATATAGTTTTGCAAAATATATCATATATAGTACTTTTTTGCACAGATAGAAAAAATATTTTACTGTTTTTCAGATATTTGCATGTGTATTTTCAGAAATAAATTATTTGTTAAAAAGAGTTGGGGTTTGGAGTCTGGAAGCTTGAGGTCTGGTACTTTATTAATGCACTGTTTTGCCTTTAGGCAAATTTTCTTCCTTTCCCCATGTCCCCATTTGTAATGTAGTACAGGACTTAAAGTTATTCTCCTTGGCAAAGTGCTGAGTAGAAAATGTGTGTCAGGTATTGCTAAAGTCTCACTAAAATATAATTTTTGTCCAAAAGATCATCTGACAACTAATAAACTGTTAACTTTTACAAAATTTATTACTTCCAATGAATTGTATCTCAATCATTTTACTGCAAATTTAATGGAATATTTTATCAAACTTTATCAAAACTATTATTCAAATAAAAATAATTTATAAAGAGTTTTTTTAGTAATTTAATTTTTTATCGATTGTAATAGATATTTAGCCAGAAACTTTAATAATATTTTATTTCATTTTAAGCAATGTTTTTCATGAAGTAGTTTGAGGAATAAAAAGGGGTCAAAACTTAAGAGACAGAAAAAATTGTAGAACTATTTCCTATTGGGTTTGGGTTTTAGATGTGACCAGTTTCTAATTGTTGCAAAGCGTGTTTGTGTATGCTGTGGCTTCCTCTGGAAGTACTTGTGAATTTAAAGACACCGTAATACAAGAGATCCCATCTTTGCAGATTTTTGTTTAGGTAGTAATCATGGAATAGGAATGGCAGGACTTAACCTGAAGAGATTATCAAAACTTTTTCTTCTCTTTTTTTTTTTTTTAATGCATGTGCATAGCCACTTTTTTGATGCAGTTTGATAAGTTATTGTTGCATCAGACTGTATGTACAGTGTCACTAGAGGAAAGTTCCATGTTACAGTTTTCTCATATTTGTCTTATCATCACAGCAGTGTCCTGAAGGACCCCTCAGGATGGTTGGTTGTGCCCCGCACCATGCACATTAGAAGAGATACGACTGTGATGAGCACAACAGATTTATACATGCATGTTCAGCCTACTCTAGAGAGACCTCTCTATTTTTTACGAGATACAGGATTGAAAGGATTTCTCTGTCTCATTGAATTAAATCCCCCTGCAGTCCCAGGCAGCCACCTTACACATTACCTCCACAAACCAATAAAACTTCGCTGTAAAATAGCTAGATTTCCTGCTCCTTAGTGCTTCTCCAGAATTTCATTCCTCTGATGGTTAGAAATCATGCTCCCAGCCTAACCTTATTTATGTCTAGCTTCTACCTTTTTGTTCATGTGCCAATGCTGGCCTTTAGCTTAAATAGCTCTTCTCCTTCCTTGGTGTTTACCTCTTTGATGTGTTTATAGAGAACAATTATATTCCCTCTCAGTCTTCATTTGTTAAACAGTTTCTCTTCTTCTCAGATAACCTTTCTATTTCCCTGATCATCCTAGAAGCTGTTCAGTTTAAATAGCTTAAATTCATCATTTTTTGGATTGTGGATCACCAGAGTTGCTCAGAGGGCTCCAAAGGACATTTCAGCAGTTCTCCATGCCCCGTGTCTTGTGCAATTACCTTTGCTCAATATCTCTTGTGATAAGATAGCTCACTCATGTCTTCCTTCTCCTCATAACTGATGCCTTCCCATCTTCTGCCTGCATTTCCCATCCACCCCTTACTACTACTGCCCTCCACTGCAGTATGTCATCCCTTTTCCCCAATCTCCTTTTAATTATCAGTGTTTTATTGTATGGCAATGCTCACAAGATTTGTCTTACCAGCGTATTGCTTAACTGCCTTCACACTTTTTTTGCTGAGTCCACTAACATAAATATTGGTGAATAAGATTGTCTATGAAATCAGTCTTTGAGAATACCCATATTTACCTCCTTTCAGCCCCTTGCTAAGTAGCTGGTACTAAGTCATGTTGTCTAGGACATTTCCCATGCAGTGCTATAACAGATGTTCTTCTAAATCCCAAGTATACTGTAGAAAGTAAGTTGTTAGGTTAGTCCAACCTATTTCAGATTAATCTATTTTGAATTTTATTTTACTGATTTCCCTTATTTATGTATCTTTGATTATTGCTGCTTTCAAAATTGATTCAGGTATGTCACTGGAATTTACTACTATTATTTTTTACTATTTCTTAAGTGCAGGTAGTATATTTGCTATTGCTATTACAGTATATTTCATATGACAGTTCTCCTAGAGTTTTTGGATAGATGTGGACACATCAATTGCGTAAGTTAAGGTCCTTTGACCTTTTGTTCCACCTCGCTTTAGCCTCTGTTTTATAGTGACCCTACTTTTGTGCCTTTATTCTACATCATCTGAGTATTCCGTACCGCCATCTTTAGTGAAAATATGCTAAAGTGCTTGTTTAGTTCATGGGCCCTACCAAGATTATTTTTAATATTGATCCTATCTTCAGTGTCTAATGACCTTGCTCTTTTCTTTACTATTTATGTATCAAGCTAAAAAAAGGTTCACTGTGCATTTACTTTTCCTTTGAACACTTTCCATTTGCGTTATGACAGTTCTTGATTTACCCTTTATATGTCCCTCCAATAACTGTCATCAAGTCTTCTCTCCATCTTTTTTTTTTTTTTATTCATTCACTCTTTCTGTGTAGGTCAGATATTTTAAAACTTTGACCATTCCAGTTGATGTTTCTCCTTGGATTCTGGTCTATGTCTTCCTTAAAGTATTCAAAGTAGACACAATACTAAAGCAAAGACTTTACACAGCACTGAGAGAGAAAGTACTACTTCGTATATTTCACAGACTATCCTCCTGCTTATATATTGTGGTACTGTGTGTATTTGTGTCTTTTGTATTAGCCCTGCATTACTGAACTGCACTTATTTTATAATCCCCTATAATCCTTACACCCTTTTATGCTGAATTGCTACTTAACTAGTTGTTCCCCATCTTGTATTTTTGCAAACTGATTACTCCTGCCTGAGTGTTGTGCCTCATGCTTATCTTTCCAGTTGAATTGAATCCCATTTTTGCAAGCTATTTGTCCAATTTGCCAATGTAATTTGAATTTCAGTCCTGTCCTCTATTGTTCTCACAGCTTTAGTCGTTGTCTATAAACTTAGTAAGCATATGCTGTATTCCATCATCCGCATCATTAATGAAAATATTGAATGGTCTTGGACTGAGGACAAAGTTGCAGGACTGCGCTAAATACATTCTTCCATTTTCATAGCAGTCTATTAATTGCTGTTGTCTTAGTATGAAGTTAAGAGGTGGTTCTCTTTACTGGTCAATCTTCATTTCTTTCTTGTAGGCATCTTCACTATCATTTTTAATGCAGATGTCTGTCCAGCAGGGTCTATGAAGTCTTTCCTTTTTCTGCATTTAGAATGCATATACCAGATTTGATTTCGGCCATTTGACTTGGAGGGTTTTTTATGCCTTCTTTTAGGTCCTTGAGATCTTCAGTTCACTTGACTTTAATAAGCAGGTCTTAAAGCTGACCTGCTCAAAATAAACAGACTGTAATTATGAGTCGGGATTGTCCCATCTTTAATTCAAGTTGATTTGAATCATACAGTGCTTTTCTACTATTTGTTGTTTGATAATGTCCTTATCATTTAACAGTCTATATTACGTTGTCTTTTGTTGGTTCAATGACTGGTCAGTATAGAAGTTTTTCTGCTACTAGTCTGGTAGGTCTAGGTCCCTCTGTTGACAACAGGATTTACTTTTTGGCCTGCTTTGGGGATTTTCTTAGTTGGGCTTGCATGAGAGTCTGCTGCTATAACATGTATTTAGCTAACTGCCGATTTGTAACACCTTCTCTGGCATTCCCTGGTGAGAATGACAACAAGCTGTAGGTGCAGTCATTGGCTTGGCTTTTGGGTTGCTTGTTGGTGTGCTTGGGTGTAAGGGAGTCCTGAGGATGCTCAGGCCTGGCTGCAGGGTCTGAGTTGGGTGTGCCGGGGTGCTCCAGGGACTGGGGAATAAAGCAGGAAGGGAGACCCCCTTTTCAGCCGTGTGGTTGCTCTTGAAGCCCAAATAGATTTAAAAGCAATTACCATATTCTGGCATTTAGCAGTCACTTTGGGGTCACCTGTAACTGCTGGGGGTTGCTTCCCTGGCGGGGCTCAGGAAGAGATGCAAATCTTGAGCAACACAGTGATCGTCTTTGCTTTTAAAACTATGCTATAATTTTTATTAGGAATATTGCAACTTTTCCAGTTTAGAACCTTTCTCTCTCCTCTCCCACCAACTTTCATCACTGGAAAAAGCAGAAGGAGAAAGCATTAACGCACCTACAGTAATGGTGATCAGCATTTTTGTTGACATAGCCAACTTTTTGTGCAGCTTTGCAGAGGTCATGAGGAGGCAATGAAACTTGCCTGTTGGAAATCATCTGGAATGTGAAATGGGACTTTGTTAGAAGAGAGACACTCATCCATTGATTTAATTTGTCTTTCTTTTTTTTTTTTTTTTTTTTTTTTTTTTTTTTTTTTTTTTTTTTCTTTTTAAAATCAGATACAAGGATACCCAGATATTTGAAATTCCCTTTTACTGAGGAATTGATGTCTAACACTTTGATTTTGCTTGGACTCTTATTGAATGAAAACTCACTGGGTTGTATTTACATGAATTGGATAACTTTTTGAAAAGCTCAGCTTTTGTCTTTTGTGTGTATAAGATCTGATTCCTTGCTTTCTTTTTCCAGCTCTTTGAGCACTAAAGATTTACATGTTCCCTGCTATGTATCTGAAAACTAGCCAGAGATCCTGCTAGATTTTCATGTAGGCTTTGTGCTGTTTGCAAGATTTTCTTGGAAGCAATCAGACATATCTCATTGCTTCATTACTTTTTAATATATATTCTTTTGGTATCTCCAGATATATTCCTCTGCTTTTGGAGATATGAGGCCGTTATCATTCCATTTAAAAAATTCTAAAATTAAGATCCTCCAAGATTTTCAAAAGAAAGAATGCTCAGCGGTGACCCTTGGATTGGTGAGCAATAGTGCAGCCAGAGTATTGAAATGTCACAGAAAAAGAATATACATTATAAGTTTATTTTCTTTTATGTGTTGCTAGCAAATTTAATAACATTGTTCCTACTAAAATGTCACTTCTTTAATAGGTCAGATTATGGACTATTATGAAACACCTATTTTTAGCAGGAGGGGAAAACTGATATAAAGCAAAGCCAAGCTGAAATAGACCTTGGTCCAGGCTGTTTCCTGGGATGCTATTTGGTGCTTGTAAATTCTGACTCTTCTCCTGGCTGTAACGTGATGCTTCTCTGTAGTGTGACAGCTTCAGCTTTCTGCCTGAATGATCTCATCACACACACACACAAAGAGCCAAAAATGAAAACTCTCATATTGCTTATCTGCCTATCTTCTTGGTGAGGAGAAACTCATAATGTCTGTGCAGAACTTCAGACATAAAAAATGCTATATAAATGCTTAGCCTTATTATGACAAACAGAGAGAAGTCTGAGAATGGGATATGATTGCTATCTATAAATACATTAGGGAGGTAAACTCTACAAAGGAAAAGAGATATTTAAGGTAGAGGACAATGCTGGTGCAAGAGGAAACAGATGTAAGAGGGCCATGAATAAATACAGGCTGGAAATGGGAAGAAGGTTGCTACTAGAGCAGTGCAGCAGCCTTCAAGACAGAGTCACAAGGTCAAAATCTTTCCTAGTTTTAAGATGGGAGTTTCAGATGTTAGAATTGTATGCTGTGGTTGCTTGCCCAGATGAAAACTGAAAGTTTAGGAAATCCTTTCTATTGCTCACCTGGCTGACCAGAGAAATCTTTGGCTACAACCAGACATCCTTCAGAAGGTCTCACCCCTCCCATTATTCACAGCCTGAACTTTACCTTTCTCTGAAAGAAAACAAAGAAACAGAGCGTGAACTGGTTTCGTTTCCCCAAAGAAGACCTGTTCATCCTTGTTTTAACTGACTCGTACCCTATATCCAAGGATAGTATCTCTTTGCATCATCTTACCCATAAATAGCCTGCAAGAGCAAGTTATAGCTTGCTGGAGGTGGGGTAAGGAAGCATTAAGGAAGTATAATTTACACACCAGTGCAATTTGTTGCTAGACCACTCATTCCTATGATCCTAAAACTCCTTGCTCATGCAGGCAGGGAAACGGGGAAGGGAGGTTATGCAAAGGGTGGACAGATGTAGATGTGGTTTGGCTAAATATTCAAGTGAAAGCAGTCACTCTGCATCCAAGTGCAAAGAGTGAGGATGTTCTCTGTGTGAACCAGCTCAGACAACTTGGCTTTTGCATGGGAACTCAGGCTTCTCAAGGCCTACAGGAGAAATATAATACAGTGAACAAAAAGAGCCACATAGCAGTCAGCAGGATATTCCAGTTGGCCAACTTGAGTTATCTAGTGCAAGCAGTAAAGTGGAGGGGTCTTTCTTTCATCAATGGAAAGAAAAGCTTCTCCAGAGGCAGTTCGCAGCAGGAACATAACTCCAGCTTCCACTGCTGTAAAAATGGCCCCATGGAACTACCTAGCCAGGCTGGGAATATAATAGCACAGAGACAAAAAGCCTCAGAATTTGCTGTTTGGAAATCTACAACTTTGATGAAACCAAACTAAAAATAATTTCAGTGTGTGGAAGTCTTTGTCATCTGTCGTTAGGAAGGGTCTTGAACGTTAAAGTTGGGAGTCATCTGCTACAAACTTTACAGGTAAACCCCATCCTGGGCAGTTGGATTAGGGTTGTGTGCTGTGTAATATTTGTACAGAAAGGAACCAGAATTGCTATTTGTGGGAACATAAGCTTACTAATAATTGCACTCACTTTATGCTATTAATTAGAGGCTAAACAATGATATTGCTGTTGCCATTGACAACTGAATCTACAACCTTGTTTTTTTGGATACTAGGATTAGGAAACAGAAGTCTGTTCCCCATTTGCTGTGGTATAGCAAAGGCAGAAAGACTGAGGCTTGCAGCTCAAAAAAAAAAAAGTAATGTGCAAAGAGCCGTGTGCTTGAGTTAGCCTCTAAATTTATATTCATGTATTAAGAAGGCCCTGGTGGATAATTTGCCTCCAAAAGGCAGTCAGTGCTGTCACCTTGCACTAGAGAGAGATCAAAATGGCACTGCACTGATCCGTAGTGGCTGTAAGTTAGTGCTCAGAGCTTGATTTTGAGGCAAAAGTAATTCTAGTATTCCAGTTGAAGGGTGATGAATTTCAACTGTTCTTGCGAGACTTGTGCCATAACTCAAAGGAAATATTTCTGGCTGTGATCCCCATTTTTTGACCATGAAAATGGCAGGCTATGTTTGTTTCTTGAGTGATAAACCCAGCCTGATGCTTTGTGTTGCTAATGTGGTGCAAAGCACCTGCAATGCTCTGTGGATTTGGGCTAGGGCTTCTTGATGGGAATGGGGCTACCTGGGGGAAGCCTGGGCCCTCACAGATCATTTAAAAAGTGGATAGCAGATGTCTGCTATCTACAGCCTGCTCTCCTATGTTCCAGCATTTCCCTACAGGAAGCAGCTGCTAAGGGTTATTTTGGAGTAACATGCACAAGTTAGGGAAGGGTAGATATTTTCGTAATATATGAGGAACTTCATCAGGTGAGGTTAGAAAATCATTGAATTTTGTCACCCTAAATGAGTTTGATCTCTATCAAACAGAGCCTTCTCCCACAAAATTATTTAATTCTGCAAAAGAAATGATGCTGTATTAGTTCTCATATTCCATCTTCATCCTGAAAGCTTAACCATTTTCATTTATGGCCCTTCTATTTCATGTGTTTTTTGTCAGATTTCAGATCACAGCTGAGTTACTGCTGCCTACATCAATAACAGTGGTGATTTCTGTGGAACAATGCTTCCCAGATCTGTTAAACCTCCCTGAAGTACTTTTGCTGAAACACTTTTCTATGTTTATATAACCGGTTGGGTCATTAAAGAATTGAGAGAGGATTAAAAAAGAGATAGGAGAAAAACATTCTTTCTGCACCTACAATTGCAGTTGTGCTTTGACTGGGAAGCGCTCGAGCACTGTCTCAATTGGGCAATCTCCTCGCAGTGCATCATAAACAGTCTTTGGCTAATATATCACTCCTACCAGTTTCATGTACATGAATAACACAGACCATCAGTGGCCTGAGAAAGACCCCATAAATTGGACAAAAGTAATGAAATGTGTCTATATTAGGATACAGAAACCCAGAGAGGCTAGCACTTAGCTCCCCGCTTGTTTTCATACAGTATCAAGTGCACATTAAACTGTGGTGTATTTCTAGATGTGGAATCCTCTGGATAGTAAGGATTATTAGCTTTGGAGGATATGTCTACATAAAAAATGGCAGCGTGGGAAGCACACTTTGCTGGTGTTGATTAAAGTGGAGTACACGTGACCCCAGTCCCTGGCAAGATTGCTGCAGTCCCGCTGGAGTCCATGCTGCCACATCTTCACACTTCCTGCAACTTACGCTAGCAAGATTAAATCTACCATGGGACATGTTCGTAGCCTGCGCCTCAAGCCTGCTTTTGCCAGCTGCATAGAGACGCTGTGAATGTAAAACAGGAGGATACCTCTTGCCAGAAGCAAATGCATGTCCAACCCCACTGCTGTGCTCATAGACTCTCTCTGAGGTTTAGGGGTTTCTGTACCAAGGTGGGTGATGGCAACAAGTCACAGCCATCTGCAGACCTGCGCGGGCTGGCACTGCTGCCCCCTCCTTTGCACTGCTCATGCAAGGGGTGGCCACTGCAAAGAGAAAGTCACTGGCCTTTCCTGATTGTCAAGATTGTCTGTTAGATTAAATTTTCTTGGCTAAAAAAAACCCTACCTCCAGGGAATAAGCTTCTGCTCTGCAGAAATTTGTCCTCTAACTGCTCTTTTTAAATAGCAGATTCGGATTACTGCTTCTGTTAAATGTAACACACAGGACTGGAAAGGAGATTTCATAGTTAATTTAGTGCCATCCCTGGCTAGTGCAAGCACTGTATCGCATGATCTTCACTGTAAGACTGTATTTTAAAATGAGTTTTCTTGTCCCTCTTATTCCCACCAAAAAATTAATCTAATTCTCGAGTCCATATTTTTCAAGCCCAAGCAATCCAGTCTAAAGCTTGTACTCATTCATTCCTGGGTGAACTCCGATTTTAGCCCAAATAATATAGTGTATAACAATCATGCTCCTTTCAGTCTTCCTATCTCAAGTTTCTTCTAGACTTTTCACCAAAAATAAGTTCTTCATTCCTTCGATTATCCCTGTAATTCTTCCCTGTACCTCTTCCATTTGAAATTTTATTTCTCCAAATAGCAAGCATCCTTCCTCATCTCTACAGAAACTGCTCTTGTTTATGCATGCTAGGATGACATTTGCTTTTTTCACAACACCCTCATACTAGTGGCTCATAGCCCTCCCACAAATCAGCAAGCAGAAACAAGTCCTTCTTCTCCTTAGCCATTTCCAAGGGAGGAGCATGCAGTCTATAGGAGAATTTCTTGCTGTTAGTCCCAAAGATTGTGATCCTTCAGTTCGTACTTTCAGATTTCTTCCCATTTTATTAACCTATTCTTCAGTGTTATCCATTTCTTTGTGTACTGTAGTCCAGTTTTTTCCTCCACTGAAAACATTTTCCAATTGCGAGTTACTTTATTTTTTCGTCAGTGTTTTCCTAATGTTTCTTCCCTGATCATTAGTGACTTTTACAAAGTTATATAAAGTGGGGTCAAAGCTGATTCTTGAGGAACCTCATTTATAATCTCTTTTCAGCCATAAACCTTCCTTTTCAAAAAGCACACTTTGTGTCTGACTTGAGACAGCTTCTCATCCTTACAATTTCTCTGCTAATCCCCATCTCTTCCTGTTTTACTAATAATTCCCCGTGTGTTATCATAGACTTCACTAAAGTTAAGACAGATGCGATCAATCACATGTCCTTTGTCTAGATCGTAGGTTATCTTGTCAAAGAAATGTATGAGGTTAATCTGGTACAATCTACTTTCGTTAAGCCCATGCTGTATTTTATGCCATTTTCTTTTGACCTCCATGTCTTTAATTATCTTTTCCCTTAAAAGCTGTTCTGAAGATTTGCACATCACTGAAGTCAGAATTCAAGGACTGTAGTTATCCACATTCCTTCTTTCCTGCTGGCTAACCCCTTCCTACATACAGGCACTATATTTTCTAGTCATCTGTCTTATGGTACTTGGTAGATTTATTAAAAAGTATTGCTGGACGACCAAGAAGTTGCAGGTTGCAGTAGCGCATTTCTGGTTCAAGCCCTTTATACATTGGCCTTAGCATGTGCTGAGGTTTATTGGGAATTCTTGCACAAATGAAAAGAACCCACAGAACTAAGACTGGCATACACAGAAGCGTAGTGAACAGAGGACTGCAAGTAGGACAGTTTTCATGGTGCTTTGGCTGAGAAAGGTGGGGGAGGAAAAGTAGAACTGGTCCCTGAGTTAGACTGATGCACCTCAGCTCAGCCAGACTTCACTTTGCTGTTAACTGTCTTAATAAGGGGAATTACCTGACTGCCCAACCAAGGGGGAAGCTAAACCAATGTAAGCTTCCATCCATAACACCATGGAGGACACTCTTCAGAAGCAAGGGATGTTGCTGGACTGCAGGCACCGTTAATTAAAAGCACAGAAGAATATTTAAACTAGAACCCGGAGAAGATCCCACAGGCATGGGACTAATACAACCCCCAGTGAATCTCCAAAAAGACCACCAGCAAAATTGCAAAGAATAGGGAAGGCAAATCAGGCTGGTCAAACCTCAGCTGACTGACAGGAGAATGAGCAGTGACATCTCCAGATCTGCAGATGATACTAGATTTTTTTTTTTTTGGTTAGTCAAATACTATGCTGATGGTGAGAAACTCCAGAAAGAGTTGCCCACAAAACTCAGTGGGTGAAAAAAGTGGCAGATGAGCTTCACTGTAGATAAATGTAGGGTGATATATTTAGAGAGAAATAATCTAAATCATGCTTAAGCAATGCTGAGCATTTAACTGGTAGTTACAACTCAGGAAAAAGATCTTGGAGTTGTCCTTGACAGTCCTCTAAAATCACTGCTTTGATGTGGTGGAGCCAAAACGTCAGCACAATGCTGGGCATCATTAGGAATGTACTAAGAGCAAACCAGAAACCACCATTTTGCTCTTACATAAAACCTTGATGCATCTTTTGAGTACTTTGTGTGATTCAGGTCTCCACAATTTAAGAAGGACATAGTGGATATAGAAAAGATACCAGGAAGGGCAACCAACTAAGAGGGTGAAGAAATTGCCCTATGAAGAGAAACCGAAAAGGCTGGGATTTCTCAGGCTGGAGTGAGGGCTGAGGGGAATATGATGGTTGTTTATGACAACGTGAATTGGTCGATAAGGTAATGCAAAACCAGGACCAGACCTAGGGGGTCTAGTCTGAGTTCTAGGTCTCTTGACTGCTCACCTAGACCAGACCTTGTCTAGTGCAAGTCTAGAACAAGGAGTATGCATTAAAACTAGCAGAAATTGGTTTAAAATAGACACAAGGAACTACTTTTTACACAGCAGAGAATTAATTCCTGAATCTCTTGCAACAGCAGTCTGTGGAGGCAGATTGCATCAGTGGCCTCAGAAGGGAAATGCACAAATTCATGGACATTTAGTTAGGTCCATAAACTGACGCTAATGGAAATAGTCAGGGATGTACCCCCTAACGTCTTCAGTCCAGGAGTTGTGGAAGCTTCAGGAGTATGAGGAGAATAAATAGCTAAATAGCTGTTTCTCTTGCTGCTATTGGAGAGTACTGGGCTAGAAGGTCTGACCCAGCAGGGCTTTCCCTATGCTCTTTGTGTCGTGGGTGCCCCTGACAGAGTGGGATTTGGTGCTGTAAGCAGACTCCTGAATGGGAAAAGGCTGTCTCTCAAAAGGGTCCACAGTCATCTTCCAGAGGAGTCATTCCCATTCCAGTCAGAACCCCTGCGTATTGCCCAGTCCCCTACCAACATCTTGGCTTGTTCCCAGCTAAGATTGTGTATTTGGTTCTGGCTGAAGGTCAGAGCTATGTCTTATCCAGCTTTTCAGCCTGCATGGGCTATCCCTCTCACGAAGAAGAAAAAAAATTATATATATATATACACACACACACATATGTGCACACATAAGAAAGGCTAGAAGTGTGTTTTTGAGTTAAATATTTTTGAGTGACTTTGGTTGAGGGTATGTATAAAGGCAGTTATTTGTTTGATTGAAATCCTCATTAACTTCTTATAAGCCCTCCCTCTTAGTAACTCCCTCACCTTATAAACTCCATTAGCTTTGTGTGTTTTGGGTAGTGTGGAATGTTTGCAGGGACAGAGAAATTATAGGTTATTTTCCATTTCCTTTCAATTGTTTTTACCTGAGGGGGAATCTACCATTATGTGGCCAAGTAAGAAAAGATACAACTGTACCATGCAAGCCCTTTTCAAGATAACAAGATATTTTGTTTCTTACTTTTGTCTGACCTCACTACTGGCCTTTTCTAGTTTGTCCTTTAAAAATATCTGTGCATATGAATGCTGATAGAGGGCTGATGCACTGTCTGTTATGAGACAGCCCACCATAGGGTCCTCCAGAGATTTCAGCTTTGCACACAGAAGCATTGTTTCTGAAAAAGGTGGTGCTGGGAGGGAAACTGAGAGAGACTGGACATGCCGATGCAATTAGATGGCAAGATTGTAGGGTTAGGGACCATATTTGTACTCCTGTGTTTATGAAAAAAAACCCCACAAACCATTTACAAATATTTGGTCTTGGGAGGAGATGGAGTTTTTAAGGAAAAAGAAAAACAGACTGAACTAAACAAGGAGGGAGAGGATACCTTTGAAGCTGTAACTCAGAATAAGCATAAAACCAGAATGGGAATTCTAATAGACCTAGATAAATAAGGTTTGGATCCAATTTAAATAACCCGAAACATTAAATACCATCTAAGACATCCCCAGTGACAAGAAACAGAGGAATGCAAATGTACTAAATTGAGCAAGGCGGTAAGGGACATTATACTACTCTCTCATGGAACAAGTCAACATCTGCTTTTCCAGGAAGAAGGTGGCTTCCAGTGGAACATCCTGCTGAGATGTGTGCTCCTGCCTAGATGGGAGCTTGCAGCAGTCACTCAGCCCCCTCCAGGCTTCATTGGCAACCTAACGTGCTGAGAGAGTGGAGGCAAGAGACAACACAGCCCTCTCCAGAAGACAATAGTTGTGGATATTTGTCTTTTTAAAGTCAATCATCTTGTGAAAACCTGCAAAGAGAATTGGGAAAGAGGAGTGCTTTCCACTCAGCTGACGACTGAATCCTGCCTTTGCCATCAAAAAACATGCAACAAAGTGTCCCGGCTCCATCTTGCAAGCGGCGACCTAGAATCAAATACTGCTCTGTCCTTTCTTCAGTGCCCAGGCTAACACAGCCTGCAAAGTAGCAAGCACTTCAAATTCAGGGATTTACATTTGTAAGAGTATTTGTGGGTTACATGCAGTATCTCTCTTTAAATAAAGTGCTTATTAAGACACTTTCTTCAACCCTTTGTAGTTACAATATATCCCCAACACCTTTAATACAAAGTAAGCAGAACACCTTGTAATTTAAGATCAAAACTTATATATAAATGAGATGAATATTTTACAAAAAAAACCCCTTCAAACTACCTAGCTTCACTATATTGTAAATTGCAGTATTTGGCACCATTACTTCAGTGCTGCGTTAAAATGATGAAAAACTTGGAATATCAGAATGTGGTGATTGATATGGAATTCAGTTTATCTACCTTAGAAGATGTGATGAAATGAAGATTTGTATGTGTACAACTTGTGATTTATCTTTGAAATGGGAGGCTCTCCCATGCCTATCAGGGTTACACGACAGACTGGTTTGAATGCAGCATTCTTAATTTCACTATTGGTGCAGTTGTCTTCTATGTCTGTGTTGAATTAGACTGCAAAAAGTGGTGTGTGTGCATAAGTCTGCCAGTAAGATAGATTTGCTCCATTTGCTCCTAGGAAACAGGCTTCCCATTTTCCCTCCTACCCCCTTGAGAAATTAGTTAGTAGATCCCTAAGAATATTGCTGAATAATATGGACTCCTAGTAAGGACCTGTCATCCCATGGTTCCCAATCAGTACGTCTTGGAGGAGGGGACTGGAAGATGATTAAAAAAAAGACAGATGTGATGTCATTCTGGGGACTTTTTCTCCTTTTCTTTTATACCAAGGACAAGATGGAAGCATTGCATTTTGTGGTGGTAGTGAGGCAGACAGGAACATGAATACAGTTGTGTGTACCCCCAAAAGAGACTGAGCTGCAGAGAAGTGTTTATGAGTTCCCCAGTGGTCTTGCGTGAAGCACAGTTGCTTCAGTGGTCTTTTTACAGCTCCTTGGCACCCCTTTCAAATTCGCTCTGCACTCCAACTCTGATGCACCTTGGAAGAACTAAATTCTCGTTCAGAATGTCCATACAACCACAGATCTGGGAAAGAGGTACTTTGCAGGAGAGCACTGGGTCAGAGGAAGGGGAAGGGGATGCACGCAGCAGATAACACTGTCCCCTGCTGAAGCCGTAGGGCTCACTGCCATGGTACTCTCTCCATCAGGGAGAGCTCAGCCAGATCTGTGACACAAAGCATTGCTCAAAACCTCAGGATTTGAAGGTGGCTTTCCAGGACTTTATGACTTTCCATCTCCAGTTTAAACCATAGAATCATTTGGCCCCTGATGATCAAATTTCCCTCCATCTTCAAAGTATGGAAAAAGGGACACATGAAGATATGTCTGCATCAGAGGACAGTAGGGTGCAACAGGAGCAGATCTGTAGAGTCAGACAGCTGCTTCTGGGTACCCAAGGTCTGCACTACCTGGATATTGGTGGCTTTAACCTCAGACTAGCTCCAGGCTGCCCGTCGAACCAATGTGCATTCATAGCTAGCCCACGCCAGGTGCACCTCAGGGGTGCATCTTTTGGTTTGGCCTCATCTGAAGGGAATCCAGTTTGCAGCCCAGAGATCTCTGCAATGTGAACTCAAGTGCAGGAAGGGGAAACATTAGGAAAGTAACTTCAAAGCTGCTTTCCTGAGCTGAACTAAAAATTATCACGAGGTCCGCTTTGAGCAGAAAGCCCAGTGCCCATTCTGCTTTTCCCTGGAGGGTATGCATGCTCTTTGAACTGTGCAGTATAGCCAGAACATTTCAAAAGAAGAAGTGGGGAGTGGAGTAGAGGCAAAGAACTGCTAATTAAATGATTGTCATAAATAAAACATAAGAATACGCTACTATATTTAAATCTAGACTGTAATTTTTCTTCCTGTTAGGAGCCTGGAATGAACTCTGCCAAAATATTAGGATTTCTGACTGCCTTGTCACTCCCCCTCAGCCATCTTTAAAATGGGTCAAAATGTAAATGCAGTGTCTTGTACATGTAACGAAGTCTCTCTCCAGCAGCTGATTCACTGACAGGAAGAGTTTATTGCCTAGTTACAGCTAAAAGATTCTTCTGAACTTTCAGGGTATAAATATGCGCTTTTTGGTGCCAAAGACCCTGAGTTTGACTCTCAATGTTTCTGACACTGCAAGAGTGCAAGCTGCAAAGTCAAATTTTCTGCTGTATTTTCTGGTGCCGCTCTATTGATTGATACCAGCTGATGATAAGGTTCATAGGCTGGTATCATGTTTTGGCAGAAGTTGGGGTGTGGGGCTATCCTCTGAGGCAATGTTGGGGAGCTGCTGTTGTCACAGTTCATCTAGCTGTGCTGCCATTTTGGCTTGAGATCTCTGAGGAAGAAACCTGCAGTGATTATGAATTTTGGTCAGCCAGGTAGCAAAGGCCTCGGCTACTCGTTGCACTTACCATACGGCATCTTTGAGGAAAGGATTCTGGCTATGGCTAGGGAGTAGAGGAAATACAGGGAACTGGCTTTGGAGAGCTCAGTATGCTCAGCCTGTTTGTCAGTACAGTAGACAAACTGCATGGCAGAAGCTTGATGTTCAGTACCGGTTTGCCTCCCAAACCAAGCAGTCCAAGAATTTTAGGGTTTTAAACAAATGCTTGCAATTGAAACTTTTTTTTAAAAGTTAGAACGTATTTAAAAACTGATCTTTGAAGACACAGCTTTGGTGCTTACCAGCTAATGCAGTACCACCGGATTAAACAGAAATATCTCTGAGTATCATCAAGGGTGTCATTCTTTATATCAGCTGAAGCGAACGCCTCAAATGTAGCTGGGAATGTACCACTTTATGTTAAATCATTCTTAGACATTTGGACTTTGTTTTGCACTGTAGCATTTTACCGAATATTCTGAAGATCCAAATAGACTTAAGCATCTTCCAGAAATTGGGGCTTCTGATTTTTAGCCATAGGTAGCCAAGATCTCTTTTCTTCTTCTCTAACCCACAAATGACAGGATTTCCTCCCTCCCCCTTTTGGGTCATCTTAGCACATTAGGCAGAACCTCTGTCCTGTGCAGCCCCTCTAGCACAGTTAGGTGACTTACCTCTCTGTACAAGCTCTTTTTCAGCAGGCTTAAGATTGACGAGGTCACATCTTTGATTTAATAAGGACTCTACAGTGCATCTGGGGAACTTGGGGCTAGTATCAATCCTAACTTGCCTTCAAAATTAATTGAAAAAGCACTTTACCAGTAGCTCAATGACTACCTCAGAACACACAGACTAAATTAAAAGAGCCTGGTTTTCATCCTGTATAGTCTCTGCCCATAGTTCCCATAAAATTTATGGATAGTAGTCTCAAAAAAAGGCAGTCTTCCTGAACCAATGTTCACCTGTCCGTTGACATAATTTTAGCACATCTCTCTCTCAAAGTATGTTTACTTTCAGATGTTTGCCCGCACATTGATGACAATCTTTCTATATGCACACGGGCCAATAATAGCTTTTGAGAAAGCATTATTGAAGGGTATGTTAAAAATTGCTCAGTGGCCAGAAAGCAGTCACCTTACTTAAGTCTAATTGAAACATAAACAGCCAGTTAGAGACTTCTGGAGATGATAAATAATCTGTTTGGATCATTTTAAAAGATTCACTAAGCAATGGCGGCTTCTCATAAACGCTAACTGCGCTAAAATCCAGAATGTCATCTGAATAAAATATTGTATATGGCCATCCTATTAGGTTAGCTATTGCCTTTAAGGAAGCCACATACCTAATGGATCTAATTGCTCAAGGAGCATTAGAAAATTCCATTTTTTTGTAAAATATGGTAGATCATGTTCAAGCAAAAATAGTTTAGTGATTAATATTCTCTCTAATTCAGTAGATGAAATCTGAAGCAAGCATTGAAATGGTCCACTGAAATTGTAAATAGTGTGCATGTGGGGAAAAGATAGCAGGTTTGTGCTAAATGGTACTTCTAAAATATTACAAAAATAATGTTCTGGGCATAATTTTATTTCATTAGACCGAATAGGTGCCTGGCAACAAAGCTGAACAAATGTATACATACTGAAAAAAGAGTATCTTGATGGAAAAGGCTCTTGTCATCTAGCTCAATCTGTGTATGCACAGATTTTGCTGGTGAACACAATGGGAGATGCTGAAGCTGAAACAAATTAAACTAGTTTACAAGGAATGCATTTACAGGATGTGGGGGCAAGATGCTTGCCTTTCAGGAAGGTCCTAATGCTCCCTTCAGCAAGAACAGCCAAACACATGTTCATAAGAGAGCATTATAGGAAAACCACTGAATAAAAGAATGATGCTTTGATATTTTGATGTCCACTGGAAAAATATTAAGACAGGGTTGAGGGCAGGGGGGAAGTGTAGGTTTTTGGTTTGTTTTTGAGGTTTTTTGAGGTATTACTTTTCCCTTCCTCCAGCGCATGAACTAAATCTGATGGTGTTCAACATGCCTAAAAAAACTAGGCACATGATGTTTCATTTTGGGGTCTGAAAAATGGAAGCAGTCCTAAAACAGTTGGCATGACATAAAGTGTCACCTACTGTGGCATGAGGCTGGCTATTTTAACACACATATCTTGAAATACGTACAAGGGCAAAGCTGTGACCCCTGTGCGTGCAGGCAAAGTGGCAGCTCAACACCAGAGTAGATTCCTGTATGTGTGCTATATGTGTTGCCAAGTTCATGGTATACACTGTAGGAGCAACGCACTGCTCTGTGTAATACGTTACGGGCATCAGTTGCCAGTCAGTGTCCAGTCAACCTGCTGGCAGCTTTAATGCTGATGGGGAACGAGACTGTGACAAAATGCTCCTTATGAAGTGTAAGGACTTCACACTGCATCCCCAAACAAAGGTCACGTGTGCTCAGGTGGAAAACAAGATAAGTTGTTAAATATGTCCCTGGCACATGAGCACATGAAGTGCGAAGCACTCATGACCGCTGGGGATGACACGCTGAGGCTACTTTTCCTGCAAACTGGACTTTGCCGTGGGGACTAGCACTGGGAGGCCCAGCTCTGCGGCCCCGCTGGAGGAGCAGTGGTGGGCCAGCGAGGGACTCCCCTGGGGACAGCACTGGGCCCCTCAGTGGTCACTCACTTTAAGCAGATGAGTAAACCTGTTCATTTCAATGCTAACAAGTTTAAAGCCAAGTACGCACTTAATATTGTGTTTAATTAGGGGCTTAAAAGCGCAGCTGTCTGCCTGGTACCTATTTGTGCACACAGAGCATCTTTCTTAGCTGTTTAACTTGTGGAGCCTGTGGCACACCAGCCTGACCAGCTTGGTGTCACTTTTGGGGCTATTGGAGGGATGTGCCTGGGCTTGGATGTATGTTCCTCTGGGGCACACAAATACGTACTCACGTGGAGAAATGTATCGCTTCTTTTCAGGCAATTCTTCAATACTAAGACTCTGAATTCTTGTAAATTGCTTCAGACTTGGATTTGAGGGAGCAGAATGTTTAAAAACATTGGTTCCGTTTCCTTTGAGAGGGGCCTTTGTGTCTGCGCTGAGTAGAGGGACGGTATCCTCAATAAAATGTACTGTATTTGCTCTCAGGATTATATGGCATATTTCTTCCTCAGGGGCTTTTCTGCTTATGCTTGAAAAATCATTTTACCTACCACTGCCATGAGTTACCTCAGAATCAAAAGGAAATGCACAACTGAAGCCCAGCTTGCTGCTGAACATTAGCCTCTTTTCATGTAATTACAATTTTGTTGTTACTGGATGGTAGAACACATAGAGGATCAATTCAGTGAAGTCCCTACCTACTTCTTCTGAGGTAGACCAGAGGAAGAAGGAAAAAAAAATCCCAAAGCCCAGTCTTCTGGCAGCAGAAAGCCAGCAGACTTTAGGCTGAACTGAGCAGCAAATGCCATTGACATGAAATTTTAGCATCCACCACAGAAACTTAGTATATTGTCCAGCATTTCAAAGGTATCGGCTGTGGCTTGGTGACCTCCAGAAATATTTCCCTTCTTTTCTTCGTGAGATGTACATGGTTGCCCATTGCCAGCTTCACAGTTGTAAGCTTGGTTTTATATTTCTGGCCAGGAGCTGCAGACAAATGGGCAAACATGAGCCTGAATGCTCTTTGGAGCAAAGCTGGGACTGTGCCGAGCGCAGAGCCCCATGCTTCAGTAACACAGGAGTCCAGCGGAATGGCAGGGGTCTGGGAGGTAACGGTCTTAATGCCTCTTCTTAAAAGTGACGGCAAGAGGAACAACTCTTAGGAAGTAAAAAGTAGAGGTGAGGTCAGGTACAGGGTATTTTGTGGATAATTCCAAACAACTGTGTTTTGGGTTTTTTTCCCCCCACACATTTATGACTCTCCACCCATGTATTTTTGTGGAAATGGCTGGGGAATTGCTCTTTTTGCCAGAAGAATGACTTCTGAAGGGATTCAATGTTTGTTCTCTAGTATCTCTCATGTGACCTGTTGCACACCAAGAAGACCAAATAACACATTTTCAAAGCAAAGAGGTTGCAAATGTTTCAAAGAACGGAATAAGTTTGTGGAAATGCCTGTAAATAAGATATACAGTCACAGTATTTGGACTGGTTCATAAATGATTTGAAAGCAGGGGAGGAAAAAAGGGATGAATATCATCACATAGTTTATTTGCTAAATAAATAAATAAATAAAATAAATCATTTGACCAGCTCTGTTTCTCAACATAAGAGCTCAATGGAAATGAAAGAGGACTCTGTAGTTCTCATTGCTGAGTTGCAACGAATTTTTGAGCTTGACTGTGAAAGGAAAAAGTGAATGCTTAGATGTTGTTTGACCAGCAGCTGATGAATGCATTCTTTAGAATGTAAATAGGTTTTTTCCAACAACCAGAAATATATAAAATGTGAATAGACTTTATTTGCAAATTGATTAGACTCCTACTTGGTCTCATAGGGTGTGGGGAGACACAATTAAACTAATATAGTAATTGGATCCCTCCTCCCCCCCACCTCATAGCTCATATAAAGCCTATTTCATAGTGATACTTTTTGAAACTACAAAGACAAGAGAGAAATCATATTTGCTCATTAAGTAGCTGATGATGATTTGAAAGACCAGGCAGGCAGCAATAAAAAGTCCCCCAGGTCTACAAGAAATATGCAGTCAGTCATTTTTTCAGTTCCCTGTGAAAGTAAACGTTTTAAAAATAATTTCTTTTAAAAAAAAATCTTTTTATCAAAATTATAATCTGGAATAAAGGTCAACTACAGGCTAAATCTCCTGGAAAGATTTAGACATTTGATAACTCTCTAGCATGCCTTGTCAAGCAGCCATTGATTGTGAGCATTAGCCAGAGGTATATAAACACTTATAAATATTGTATGCAGAAGACTAGCTGCACTTAGATTGATGATTAATAGGTCTGCTGTTGGTAATCTATGGCATCTCTTTTGCATGAAGAAAGCAATTAGAAACACATTTCCGAGTATCCCAGACAGACCTTAGATTATACACAGCATAAAATTGAAATCTTGAAGTACCTGCATGCAAGAGTCTAAATTAAATGTACAGATACAACCCTAGCATTCCCTGTTGTAGTTATTAGGAAACTATCAAAGTTCTTAGGCTGAAAATGCAATTTATTTTTCTCTTATCTTTCTGCATGATCCCTAAAGTCTTTTTTCTTTTTCTTTTTTTCTTTTTCTTTTTCTTTTTCTTTTTCTTTTTCTTTTTCTTTTTCTTTTTCTTTTTCTTTTTCTTTTTCTTTTTCTTTTTCTTTTTCTTTTTCTTTTTCTTTTTCTTTTTCTTTTTCTTTTTCTTTTTCTTTTTCTTTCTTCTTTTTCTTTTTTCTTTTTTCTTTTTCTTTTTTCCTTTTGTTTCTTTTTAATATATTATCCTTTGTTAAAAAATCAGAACAAAATCTATGGCACCTGTCTAGCATTTGCAAGCAACAATGCAATTATAAACTAGTTATTATGTGGAACTACCGAGAACAGCATCAGTTAGGAAATAAACAAGGATTAAAGCAGCACCCTTTAAATGGGTGAAACTCACCACTGAGTGGTGTTTTCCTTGTGTCCCCAGTGGTGTGGTTTGTGGCTGTGGGCAACTTCCCCCCCGCTCACCCTGAGAGGACCACTTGGGAAGCAAAGGTGCTTCTTCATCTGGGGGGATGCAGTTTATCGCACGTGTGAGCGTGGGGTAGCGGCAGGGCTGGGAGGGATGGAAGGCCCCCAGTTGTGAAGGTACTTTTAGAGGGAAGGTTAAACCTGCCAAGGACTCATGTGGCTTGGTAAGTAACATAGAGTTAAGTAACACAGAGCTAAGTAACACAGAGTTAAGTAGTGTGGAGCTGATGTTAGGGGATAATTTCCTCTTTCAGAAGCCTTCTTAAACATCTGGTTTTCGAAGGCAGTGAAGACCAGTGGATTGCTGCCTGTGAGTGTACCAGTCAGCCATCCTCCCACTTTCAAGCTGTCACCTCTTGCTTAATTTCAGTCAAATTTGTCAGATAGGTAGAGACCACAAAGGCCCACAAGATGCATGGTCTAGGGGTCACGTGGAGCCTGTGGGACCCTCGGGTTCCCCAGCCAGCAAGCGGCCCATGAGGCTCATGTGGGACATGTGTACACTCATCCCCCCATGCTCTCTTCCTGGGGAGACCCATGGGGAAGGGTGGGGATGGGGGGGAGCTGAGAGCAGCATGGTGGGAGCTCAGGCAGTTCTGAAGGACTGAAAGAAACAGAGGTACTTGCGGTGGAGGGAATCAGAGGGTGAGGAAGACCATGGTATTAGGAATACACATCCGAAGTAAACAAGGCTTCACTATTCTCTCACTCGTAGAGTTTCCTGACTGTGTAAGAGAATTATTTGCATCCTATGTTACTCTGCATTGCTTTTTATTTTGGGAAATAGGTGTTCAGGTTGTTTTTATTATTTTAAATTTCTGTTAGCATATCTGTAATTTTGTAAAAGAAATTATGAATGCACTGTAACAGCATACTCGGAGATAGCATTTGGTATTACAGTTTTACCTGAGGGAGAATAATTATTAATGTGTTTTGGTTTTTTTTTTTAAATTAGGGAGTTAACCCCTTCATAACTCCCCCAATGAAGTTTTGGGAAGGAAAACATATCTAATTGCGAGTTTCTCCATTTAGTTTGTTAGAGAATAATGGAGCGCTTGATTAAACCATAATTTTGTATTAAACCCCGGTTTTGGAATCCTTTTCAAAGTAAGAAGGAAAAATCCCTTCTTCTGTCCTGAAATTTCTGCTGCTGACTCTCAGGCAAGAGGAGGCTTTTTCAATCTTCATACAGTTTGGTTGTAAAGACTGTATTTCTGCATTAACCACCACAGCATGCGGTCTTTCTTCACTTTGTCTTGATACCTTTAAAACACAGGAACATTTGAACTCAGAAAGTCTCCAAACTTGGCTAAAGATCTGAATTCAACCTTAAAGCACAAGATAATTCATGTCCAGTTTAAAGTCATATCCTTAGTCTATTGTACCTACAAATTGAAAGGGTCACCAAACCACCAGGAGATCTTTTGTAGCTACAGTAGGTGCCCCAAGCCCTCAATGCAAACAGTAGGCAAAAGTCTGATGTTAGATATAGAGAGAGGTTCAAACTTTCCTCTGAATTTCCTTACTTTTGTGCATCCAAGGTCAGAACCTTAATGTTATCTGAATATACCGTGTTTTGTGATTTAATAAAGCAATGTTAGAGGCTAAAGGTCTGCCCGCTGAGTGAGTTATTTTTAAAATGTCCTTCAACTTTATGAGGCTCTTGAAGATAGAGTAAATTTTTTTATAGGAGTAAAGTCATCAGGGAGAGTGCTGGTCAGGGGATGATAAAAATTATGACAGCAGCTATTCACCCATTTTAGTTTTGCTGGTGTTTGCAACTGGTGTGTTTCCTATACAGCCGTATGCAAATTAAACCTTGGGTGTGTTGTTCAGCAACTACTCAGAGCCAAAGAGCCTACAGAGCCCTGCCTCTCTTGAACCATCCTGGTCAGCAAAACCTGATGGAAACATCTGTGCAACACAGCAGCTGGGTCCTTCTAGAGCCTCCAAAAGGTGGTGTTCCCTCCTTGTCTTTTTCCCTTTTCCTTTTCTGCAGCTCGTATTAAAAATCACATCAAGTAACAATTTCCCTTAATTTAACATAGGATTTCAAACACACCTGATTTCAAACACACCTGATTATTAATGCCATCCAGTTGGGCTCTTAAAGACCCAGGGCTATAACAGGGACCTGAAAATCTCTCCTGAATCAGTGTGTCACCATTTGTGAGGTTGTAAGCCCATTTATTCTAGTTCTGTCCTTGGAAGCTCAAGTTCCAGTTTTAGGTGTCCCCTCATGTAAAAAGACTGACTGCATTCTCTTCATCTCCATTTTATATTGCACCATTGTACTTCACCACACTATTTATTGCAAGTCTCACCTATTCCTTTTGGTCTAGCTGGAGTGGCAACCTCTTACAGCTGCTGCTACCTGTACCATTCCTAGTTATGACCACACTGGTCTCTTGGTACATCAACTCGTTCACAGTTCCCTGTTGGACAGAAGCCGACCCAAGCTAGCACGTGCCGACCCATGCTCTTTGGTGCCATCCTGCAATTCAGTAGTGTTAAACAGAGATCAGAATCTGAGTCTGTATTTCCTATTTAATGTGTGCTTCAGTACTTTGATGTGTTTTTCCATGCATTTGAGGATAACAGGAGTGGTAGGGGGAAGGGGACAAAGGTACTATCTTTCGACCTACGCTACACTGAAAACTGCTCAAACTCCTGTCCATTAAATTGTGGCCCATGATGAGAGATTACTTTCCCAGGCATAACAAGTGGGAGTTTTCCTATCTAATTTTAGCCATCTAAAAATGAAGTATCACATCAAAGGCAAATATTTAGACTTTGTCTGTAGTCAACAGAGATAAAATGAAGATCAATTGCTACAGAGAGCAATTAATTCTACTACCTTAGATAACAATCCTAGAATGACATGAAAATGATGAAGCCTCTCAAAGTACTTCATTTTCTTCACTTACTGGAATGGGAATCTAAATAACTAGCTTAGACCAGGTACTCACTTTTGGGACAGCTAAAATGAAGTTATATGAATCCCACAACCGGGTCTAATGAAAATAAGATTTGACAAGCAACTCTTTATTTGTAGAATCTTTTAGAGGGGCTGAGTTGGAAATTAGAATTATTGTCTAGGGCAGTTGTTTTCCTATTTTTCAAGCATCCACATATCTGTGTCTGCTTTGCTCCAGGACATCAGTTATTCCCTTGCTGCCATGAAGGACTCAATTGATTGACCTTGCAAAACACCTTTCTCCACGTCTCTTTTCTGAAGGTCAGCATCTCCTTATTTCAGTTTGATTTTTTGATCAGAATATGATGATAATATTGTTAATTTTTCTCTGTAGGTACCTTCAGCTTTGGAAGATGACCTGGCAGTTCAGACTCCTTTTGAAATTGAACTGAAAGAAAAGAAATGGCCAGTGACTTGTATGCGCTGCAGGTTTAAACTCAGCTCCTTAGATTTTCATCAAAAATGAAGTGTTTGTGCCTTTAACTATTAAATCTTTTTCAAGTTTGCATGACTTTTATAACTCATACATTGCAGACGGAAAAAATCACCTTCCTATTTTAGGGAAGCAGACTGATTGCCAAGCCCATTTTGAAAAACACATTAAATAGTTTATAGTTGTTTCAGCTCATCTAGGCTTTATGTAATGACTTAAAATTTTACACATGTGGACAAAGTCCCAGTCACCTCCTATACTTGAGTGTAGGTTTGCTATTCAACCTGTGAGTTGTAAATCAGTGGCCTTGTGGTTTGACCTCGTCGTTTTAGGAGGACTGTGACACTTCCTTGCTTGAAAGCATTTGTGGGAAACTTATTTATACGTTCCTAGGCTTATGGGACTTGAAATTTACTATTTTATGAGAGTATTGTGTGGAGCTTTTTGTGCTAAGTTTCTTAGCACAAAAGAATTCTTACTTTGAGTCATTCATGCCGTTCTGTTTCTGTCATTTTTACATTCTCTGTAGTGGCTTTAGCATCAAACACTTTGGACATTCCCTAGCATCCACCTGAAGTAAATAAACACCTTTGTATAATATATTCTCTTTTTTCTTTATTTATTTCTTCTTATTATTATTATAAGTTAAGAGTTAATCCCAAGCTTCTAGTAATCAGTTTCTCTGGGTGTTTTCTCCCAGTTGTAATCACCATCTGGTCTCTTATCACGAGCTCATTTACCGTGATTGCTAACTGCAATTGTAAGATTAGCTCTTTAACCTTAAATCAGTCACAAACTCTTCTGGATTTTTACCTTCTGTTTGTTTAAAATTTCTCTCTGAACTATTTCACTTTTATGAGTAGTAACAACCTTCTCAAATTAGCCTCATTTGCCTGAGTTAACTGAAAACTATTACAAATTTTTTTTTAGAACCACCTATTACCATAATTTTTCTTCTAGCTGTCGTCTTTTTGACTGATGCACTCTGCTTGCATGTAGAGAGGGAGGAGTGAATTAATACATTCCTATAACTCAGGAAGATATTTAATTGCTTTTTACCAAGTGTGGGTCAAAACTGTCCCTGCATTGCTTAGAGTGGCCTTACAACACATGGGCCCTCACTGAGAGCCATATTGAAGCATATTCTCCCCACAGTCTCGTAGCCTTTTCTCTGACAATTGAACGTGATTTTTCACTATGCAAGAATAGGTAACTCCTGGATGGTCAGCTCCACTGTTGCATGCATGACAAACACATTACTACTTCTCCCTTAGACAGGTGGTGGAGTGTCATGTTGCCAGCAGGTTTTGCAAAACAGGTAGAATCCCCCAAAACACCCCCAACCTCCTGCCCAAAATCCAAATATGAAACTAAGCATCTGGCTTCAACCATCAGCTACACTGCATGTGAATGAATTTCCTCTCTTTTACCACCTTGAGAGACCTGTTTCTATCTGTCCTTTCTTTTTTAATTGGCTTTGGTCTCTTAACCTCCCTTCTTGGCCGTCCAGCAACTAATCAGTGCAATTAGCCTCTGCCTCACTGTGCTAATTGCTAATATTGTCCAGTTGATTCTGGTGCATCCTGTTCCAGAAATTCTTCAGTAGTATTTATATTTGAAACACTTGTATTGCTTTTTACTTGTTTTGTGTACATTTTTTTTTTTCCATGGAAGTGACAGTATTTTCTTTGTCAAGCCTCAAGCAAAATACCTTAGCATCTGCTGGGAGAAAATTTACCTCAAGGAGCACCAATTCTTTCAAGAGTAGACATAGGTTTTCTATTTTCTATAGATGATTTATTATCCTTGTTTCTTATAAAATTTTAATATAGACAGAACAAATTTTGCAATAATTCAGAACAAGCATCAAGCAGTTTGCCACGTTTCCACATTAACCCCCCATCCCAATCCCTCCTCCAGCTTTGACATCAGGTTGTTATCTTCTATTTCTTCACCTTTCTCCTTCCTTACTACCTCTCAAAGGTGGTAAGGTGATGTGTCTCATGGTTTGAATGTCACAGCACACAGGGAACAAAATGGAGTAGCATCCAAGGTCTAGACCTCCTGGAGAAGTGTCAAGCAGTAGCGCCATCCAGTTTAGGGGCCTGACTCAAAGCATTGAGCATGGTGACTCAGTGCTTAGTAAGTTCAAAGGAAGAAGTGGTAACACAAAAGGATGCACGAGTGGTTCTGTTGCTATTTTGGGAGACCAGGGCAAATCTCCTGTCTTGGATTTCTACTCAGATCTGAATGGAAAGTCAATACTTAAACTCCTTGTAGGGTGAAATGAATGGGAAATAAAGCACTTACAGGAGCTACTATGAACTACCCATTCAGTGTGGTGTGTGCATTGCTGGGGGTTGTATTTATGTACTTAGTTTTCCAAAGTTTCCCGGAAGGGGAACAAAATCATAAAATCTCCAAAAGGATGTACTGGAGTACAAAGAAATAAAGTGGTTGCTTGGTTGCATCTTCTCATATCTTATGCGCAGGGCCTTAATTGGGTAGGTCTTTGTTGGGCTTGGGGATAGGTGAGGAAGAAGACCAACCAGCTAACAGAGGAAATAGAAAACTATCACAACACTACAATCACACCTTGCTCTGTGTTAATATACACTATGGAAGGAACTGCAATTGAGTGTTGCTCTCAGGTACGTGTTGTTAAGGCCCTGAGGGCACTAATAAGCCTAAATGGCCTTAAACACCTTCACCTGGGACCTCCACCCACACCCATGAGCCCAGGAGCTCTATTTAAGCCCAGCTGTGGGGCTTCACTCTTTGTTGGAGCTTTAGTTGGAGGACTGCTGCTATTTAGTTCTGTCTGTGCCTGTGGAATTTCTTGATCTAGACATCAACTCCTAGACTGATGTCCTGGCTTGATCTCATCTACTGCTACAGACAAATTCAGCAACTATTGGATCTGGCCCTAATGCTGACCTGCAGACTGGTTTCCTGCTTGATGTCAGACCTGCTTTATTGCTAGGAGGTTGCCTTATGATCTAAACTCCTGGTTGGACTTGGCTACTGCTGGACCTTTTCTTCTTGGACACTGTGGAGCTGGGCCTTGGCTGGTGAGGCCCCTCTTCTTGCTGTGAGATTTCTTTTGGTGGCCTAGCCTGTTCTTGCTATACCTTGAAACATGTGGAGATTCCTGCAAGGCTTCCAAGCAGCATAGAGGATACATTACTGAGGGTGAGCCTGCAGTGTGATGCCAGAGGGGATGTGCAGCTAGGGAGCAGTAAGAGTGCTGAGGAAGAGCATGCTGTTCTTCCTTGCAGATTACCTCCTCTAGTGAGAACAGCTGGGCTCTCCTATGGCTTTTTCATGTGTCTGTTTGCCTTCAGCAAAACATCTGGCTCCTGACCTCATGAACCAACTCCTACACTTGTTTGAGGCACTAAAGTGAAGAGCTGGAGTAGCTGGAGGTGAATACCTGCTGTCCTAGGAGCAAGTAATGACTGTTTTCCAAGTGCCATGAAGTGCTGCCACAAAAGCACCACAACCAGGCAAGGCACGCGGGGCTGGCGTGCCCTGCTCTCTGCTGAATGTGTGACCTCATCCGGAAGTGGCATTTGTAATTGTAATGCTAGCTTGTGGGGGGAGTCTTGTCAAGGTTAAGGTAACTCCCCACCTGATTGTGAGTTAACTGGTACACAGGAGAGCAAATCCCAGCTAATTGGAGGTGCAAGATGTATGCTGAAATAGGATGAGAGGCTTCTAAAACAGGAGGTGGAGAAAGTGCACTCCATTCAAAATCCATTAATGGGAACTTCAGCCAACCTCAAGCAGTCATTCCTAATGCAACTAAAGGAAGGTAAAAGTGTTGAGCTTCATTGCTTTTGCTGATAGGACTGTATTTTTTGAAGCAGTATGCTGCACATATTTAAATGCTTCCATGTATATTTGCAAATATAACTTCTATTGATGCCTCTCAAATGTATTTGAAAGATACTTTGTGCATCTGTGTGCCTTAGCATTACTCAGCAAGGGTTGCCACAACTACCAGGTGCTAAAAGCCCTTCAGAATAAGACTTAATGGGAACTAAAAGGATACTAAAGGCAAATATTCTTATACTAATCAAACTTTCTACATGTTTCAATAACAGAACAAATATTACTGTGTGCACACCTATGTACTACTGCAAACACATTCTGGGCTGGGTTTGGCTTGGAAAAGCTGTCTTTCTATGGATGGTGTTTGTCACCTCAGCTGAGCCGTGCATCTGACAGAGCTGGTTGAACTTGTGGTGCAGGTATTGCTCCATCTCCTTCAAGCTGGTGAGGTTTCCGTTACCTTGCTTCAGGAAAGGGAGTAGTGAGTGAATCTTTTTGTCTGGGAGGTAGCAGCTCTGTCTAACCCTGCCTCAGTGCTGGCTGGGCCAGGAATGCCTTATAGAAAGGAAATGCATCTGTGTGGTGGTAATTGTTACACTGCTAAAAAGAAGGTGCTTGAGACTATATAGCAGTGACACTGCATTTTTATATTAAGTCTCTTTGTTAATATGTATATCATGTACTAAAGGCATGTCTTGTGATTGGTTGTATATGTACAGCTGTATGTGAAGTAATTCCTTGTTAGGTTAGGCTATTTTGTACTCCTGTGATGGTTCTAGGTCACTTCAACCTTCTGTCAAGTTGACTTTTGGCACAAATTCATGGGGTTAGTCAGGAGTCTGAGTTGCCCATGGGAATGGGACTCCTAAAATGTTTTTATGAGTTCGAGGCTCTGTGCCCTCAAAGTAAACATGACCTGTACATTGCATCATATTCCCAGCTTCCAGAACAAAGAGCTACAGGAGTAGCCTAATAATTTAGGAAGAGGGAAAGGAAAACCCTACCCAACTCAGCTATTTCTAGATGTGGTTCTAACTGAGCATATGATTAGAACTGAACAATTTACTGAGCTTAATCTCCTTTTTTACTCATAAAATAGTCTGAAACAGACTGCAATTTTCTTGAATTTACTATTTGTTCAGGACTTTTACACACTCAGTTTTCTGTCTTTTTTTTTTTTTTTTAAATCTATGGAAGGGAGCCGAGCAGTTTTGTTGACATTCAGCTTCTGAGCTGCATTTTTCCTTATCGGGAGAAAGCCTTTAAATCACTTGCAGACTAGTAGAAGATAAACAAGTACAGGGATTTTTTTTTTTACTTAACTGTTGCACATGTCACTCGAAAATTTGATCTCATGTTCTTAAGAGAGACTTCTTCATCCCAGGGGGAGGTGTGGGTGGTGGTGGTGGCCTTTTTCTTCCCTGCGTGGAGAGGTTCCCTAGGGTGGAAAGAGGGGAAATTCTAATGGGCTACAAAATGATCTCTCTAAATTCTTGATTACTTTTAATATTGAGTATGTAGTATCTACTAGAGTTATTAATCTTATTTCCTTCACTTGATTCTTCTAGGTCTTCCCTGAAGTTAGAGAGCAGAGGTAGAGTTTTTGTGAGATGTCATGCTAACTGTTAGGTGCTTGTCTTTCATAGACATGTCTATGAGTTAACTGACTGCATAGTGGCTGCCTCGCTCCTCCCAGAGGGTAATGCAATGAAACATAGTATGTCCTAGAAAGTGTATGTGTAGGATGCATGGATTTTGATGGCTGCTGCAGGAGAGGAGCATTTGTTGTTGCTGTGGAAATGTGTTGCTGTGTTTTATTACTCTAGTGTGGTGTGTTTTCATCTGGTGCAAGCAGGTTGTATGCTTGGAATAAGAGTTGTGCGAAGCTGGAGAGACAGAAGTGCAAATTCTGAGGAAAAAGGCATGGGTGGCACCTGTTAAATCTTCTATACTGGTCCCAGGTCAGGATAGTATGATGGTCAGGGCTTCTATGCATGAGCTTTCTAGGATGTAATGTGCTTCATCTGTGATCTCCTGGCAATATGTGCTTCTAATTTGGCTCTTAAATATCTAAAAGAGCACCTATTTTTTTTCCCCCAGTTATTGTGGATGATTAAATAAAAGCTATTAGCACTCTTCACCAGTCTTACCTCTCAACACCATCATGGCCACAGCACTACTATAAAACTTATTCCTCTTCTCTTATGTCAGCTTCATGTTGGAGGAGGTACTACCCCAGAGCCTGTATTAAATCTACACCAGTGCACAAAGCACTGTCTGAACTACTCAAACTAGTCACAGAAGCTGAAATCATGAGCACTCTCCAATGGTGCTTAATCAAATCTGCCTGAAGGAAACTGTGGTAGAAAACTAATGGCAGTGACAGCTTAGCCCTTTTTCAAGGCTGAAAATGTGTTATTAAGAAATGCTTCTGCCCCATATCCTGTGATGGTTAGGGTTACATAGTGAGTGGGATGGGGAACTATCAGGTTCCCAGATCTAGTGACACAGAGGACCCTTGCTTATTATGCTGGCAGGTGTCCTAATGTCTTTGCCTTGGCTCTCTTGTCTTGTCTGCTTAAATTTGCTTTAACACCATTTCTACCATGGTCACTAACAGCTTGTTTGAGAGCAAAATTGTGCTATGATGGCTTTTGAGGTGTACAGATAGTTTTAAGTTTTGATTACTGTCAAATGAAATAAAAAAACCAACAAACTATGTGCATCATCCTTTCCACAAGGAGCATACTTAGATCCTTGCCTAGTTAATTTAAGTACTTGTGTGCCAAGGCTTTGGTGAGAAATGGAGGGGGGGGGAGGTTCTTTCTGTATGTCAGGCAGTGGCCTTTAACATAAAACCTGCTATTTTGGTATGAATATTGGAGGCAGCAATCTTCAAATTTGCTTTCAGATGACATTTATGAGCTAAGCTCAATCATTTATATTTGTGGAAAGCTGACATTGAAGGAACTTCTCTTTAAACCAGGGTGGATACTTGGGAAACTTTTTTACATTAGAATATCTCTATTTATAGGACAGATTTAGATGGGCAATCTGGCAAGCTGCCCCAACAGTACACATCACTGGAACTTTTTGGTCCTTATGTGCGTATCTTATCACTCTAACATCACATCCACAAGATATTGACTGTAATAGGAGCCGTGGTTATTTATAAATGTATAGCTAAATTGCAGGGGAAAAGGTTTATTTTTTTATTGAAGTGAAGCACAGAAAGTTAGTCTGATTTATGTGTAATTATGCATGCAGCCAGACCTTGGTATGAACTAGGGAAAAATCTTTGAACTTTCTAGTGCTTATATTCAAATCTTTAATTAACTTTTTCTCTGTAATTCTCAATTTGTTTCTATTGTAATTATCAATATGTTTTGATAGCATTCAGGGAACAAAAGGTAAAGCTTACTGTGGCTAATTTAACACTTGTAAATTCCTGCAGATGAGCAAGTAAAGAATGCATAGCCTTTTGGGAGAGAGGGGGGGAAACATAAGCCTTATATTATAAAAGCAGTAGTTCAAATGCTGTTTAGATTGACTCATTAATTAGCAGTTGTATTTTCCATCTATGCAACTATAAACAGATTAATTCTTATCACTTTATGCAGGTAAAATATAAAACATTTCAAAATTTATTAAATCAATTTTTTAAAAAGTGAAGTAGACCTGTGGTCAAAATGTCAGTCCAGGATTATTTCTGTGCCTTTTCCATGTTCTTGACATTGTGCTTTATTTGGGGGATGGCAGAATTCTTTAAAGTCTTTTTTTTATATCTCTGAAATATTTACGGCCTTAAAAGAATTGCATATAGGAGACCAGTTCAGTAAGGAACTGCAACTGATGCATAATCTTAAATTTATGCACAGTTTCAGTGTCTTATTGAATACTTGCTGTCCCATTCTGCACAATATGGTGTATGAATTTCAAGTTAGTTGACCAAAATTGAATCATGTAGAAACTTGTGCAGAAGCCAGCCTTTGCACTATGCAGTTTGAAATTTTTTCTTCTAATGGATTGTGCCTTGAAACTGATTTAAGAATGCTTTGAACAAAACTTAGATAATTTCATTTTAAAGCTATAAATTCTCAAGAGAAGAAAATCTTGGAGTTTAAATTCTGGTATGTGCAGGATGCCTTTGCCATAAGGAATAGACTCTAGAAGGCTTAGAAGGACTTCATAAGGGTTAGATCTTGGCTCAGATGTGGTTAAATAATGCAAAACCACAAAAGGTTAAATGACACTGATTTTTCTGTACTGCAAGAACTTCTCTAGACTTAATTTGCTGTAGGTATAGGTGAAGAAGCTGAGCATCAAGAGATGAAAGAGTAAAAGGAAGCACTTGGGAAGTGAGTTCAGGTTTTTTTTAGGGAGATGTGACAGAACTGAGCTGCATAAAGTTGTCTCCATGCCCAAGGTCCCATGTAATTGGTATATAATATTTGATAAGTGTGCACATTTTGTACTCTTTTATGAAATTTCTTGATTGTGATTTTTGTTTTAAAACTAAATGACACTTTGCCTTGTGAAAGCTGGTAGGTCACTATTTCATGCTGCTGCTGTCCCAAATTGAAAAGACAGTTGCTGATGTTGTGCTGAGGTGAGACCTACTGATGGTAAATTGCAATGGGATTATAGTTTTATAATCCTGATTTTAAGAAAAGAGGAACATAGACCCAGCACAGAGGTGCTAGAACTGGGAGCATTCTGGAGTAGCCTGAGGGTTTCTGATGTGCAATTAGCTCCTAAACTTAATTCTTCTTTTGGCTTTGGTGTTGGGAATGAAGTCATGCTGCCTCAAGATGAAAGCCCTCAGTCTCTGTGGCTCCTGAACTGCAAAGGAGGGTTCTGATACCTTTATTGTAGTGTGTTTTTAATGGAATTTAAATGTAATTACATTTCTTTGGGTGATACATGTGTAAGACTGGTACTTTCTGAAAGGCTGGCATTTACTGTGCCTTTACTGCTTTCTTTTCTCTTCTGTCTTCCTGTTATTCACATATGTGCTTTGAAAAGAGAAGGTAAATCAATTGACTTCTGAAGTCAGGGTATATTGCCTTAGAATGTGTTTAAAGTATCATCTTAGTATTCCCTCTTAAAAGTAACTTTCATCTAATAATACTTTAAGTTCCTGGCTTTAACTCTGTGCCTGATTTGCTGATTTGCCTTGCCTCTCCTGAGCATGCAGTGGGTAGATAAGCTCTTAATGTATGTCAGGCTGGGTTTTTGCTGCAGGCATCTTTACATGGATATATATGGGCAGAACCACTTTCCTGTGCACACATCAGAAAGATCAGCTGTGAGCTCGCTCCAGCTGGCAGGTGCATCATCATGGCACTGGCAGTGCTCATGTTGGCAGGGTCTGCCACCTGGATCCTAGGGCTGCATACATAAAGTCAGCTATAAGACTAGAGCTGGTGTACAAGTCATGGTGAGGACAGGAGTTCAGGTCCTCTCATGCTCCTTTGGGCAACTGTTAATGCTGAGCAAAAGCAAATAAACTCATTTTTGAGCAGTGTTTTCAAAATAGACGTTCTTTCACATTTAAGTGTTAAAAAAATCATGCGGTTAGAGGTGCTTATGTAGAGTGCCAAAAAGCACTTGAGTTTTAAAAAAAAAGCTTCTAAGTTTTTGTGCATAGTGAATGACTTTTTAAAAAGTCAAGCACAAAATGGAATTCATAAAAATGGTTTTTTTGGTTGACAACAACAAAATTCTATTCCTTATTACTTTCATCACTCTTATAGCTGTCATTTTTCAAAAAAAGGCAAGCTGTTTCCAGAATTCCTATCCTGAACAATGAACTTGGTGTTACTGAAGGCAGCATGGAGTGGAAAACTTTCTATTGACACAGGCATTGTTCAAGATTATTCTGACACTTTTACTGCTTGTTAAATGTGGGAAGGGTAGGAGAAAGTGGAGAGCTCAGGGTGTGCATGTGTATATGTATGCATGCACAAGGCTATGTGTGACTAAAGTTAGCTTTTTATGAGTCTCCAGAAATTTCAGCTCTTATTTTGAATAAAGGTTTAGGGATGTTCATAATTCTTCTGAATTGCTCATCTAAATCATTCACCTAACCTTTTTTAATTAACAAGAAGGCTCCACAGTGTCTAAATCAGAAGACAGAGTCTTGTTTCTACTGATCACTTGCATATGATTAGGGGTTGCTGTGTATTTTAATTTTTATCTTGGTGTAATACTACCTTGATTCCCTGGAACAGTTGTACCAGGCTTCTCTGCCAGAAAACCAAAATGGTTCTGATTAAAATGAGATAAGCACCTTTTAATATATGTTCCACATTAAAAGGAAAAAAAGACACCATAGGCAAATAGAAGTTCAAATTCTTGTGCGAATGATGTATACTGTAAAACTTGTCTTTTCTGTGCTTTAACTTCTGTTCATTGTGATTTTCAAAGTGAAACTGAACTACTTGTCAAAAGCCAAACCTATGCTGTTCTATTCTGCGCACCGTGTATGTTAGAAGTAAACATACTCTGTGGCTCGTTACCCTGTAGGTTTAACAGTCCGGGGATTGATTGTGATGGCTCAGAAAAAATTCTTTTCTCTGCCCCCTGAGCCCAGTGCTGCAGCAGCAGCTGCTCTAAGGTAGTGAAGGGACCTTTGTGAGGAGGGTGATGCAGGTGATGTAGCTTTGGGGGTGTGGTGCCAGATAAAGAGATTACTCTCCCCAGCCAGAGACCACTGTCCTGTTAGAGTTGTCAGCTTGACCGCTTGCGAGAGTGGTGCCTGCCTCATTTCAGTTGAAATGCAAAAGTTTGGCTTAAATTGTGTTTGGAAAAAAAAAAGTTTGCTAATCCAGCTTCTGAGCAGTTAAGTGGGCAGCCTAGGGAGAAGTGCTTTCCTCATTCTTAACGTTGAACTCAATTTTTTTTTTAAAGCAAAAATTGCCACCACCACCACCGCTGGCCTCCCTGGGGGCAGATGTTGCATAGATGCTTGGCCAAGGTGGGGTGTGCTCCGGCCATGACTGTACAGCTGCTACTGCAGCATGTGTGCTGGCAACCCGCCTTGCCTTGGGGCTGGCCCTGATGCCTGCAGGGGACAGCTGGGCCCGCTTGCTGCTTGTGGGGGTAATTAATGCTGTGAACTTGGGTTGGGTAGGCCATGGACCCCCAGCTACTGGGCATCCCACCCCAATGGCTAAGAACTAGTGCAGGTTAAATCCTCCTCTTCACAGTGGGTGTGAGGTTGTTCACGTGCCTCGCTGAGGGTTATTTGTTATGAAATGGTGACTGTTGCAAACAAGCTTGATTTACCCTAATTTTTTGTTGTTCTGGTTGTGCGTTGTTTTGACAGGCAGAATGCAGTGCTTGCCTTTTCTAATTTTTTGAACGGTTTGATCTCGCTTGTGCCCTAGGTCATGGTTGTAAATATTCTTGCTTGAACCACAAGAGTTCCCCATTTGCAGCCCTGTTATTCCAGATAGTCCTAAAACCCGTTTTCAGAACTAAGGCGTATGCCACTCGCTGGTTTTGCATCCACAATATATAGCTTTAATGTGAATTACTCAGCAGTCCCAATGTGCTTATACTCATTCATTAGTGCCATAAAAACCTTGAGATTTATGTAGTAGTCTTGATATGCAGAATATTTTACTTTCATTTTAAATGGTATTGTGTCAAGGCCTTTCTGAAATTATATCTGTCTAAAACTTAGTACCTATCAGCTTTAGAACTGTGTTTAAAATAACTTTGTCAAGGCATATTTGAGGTTTTTATTGCTGCATTAAACCAATTTATTGTGTCATAAAATGCATAAGCAGTATTTACACTTCCAAATATTTTAAATATGTAGCCAAGCCCTTTAGAAAAGATGAGAGATTGGTATCACTCACTTCAGTGAGGTCTTGCTTCAGGAGAATGCCACAGTGTGTCATCCTCTCATTATTGTGTGGATGTGTTTGCTGGAGTATACATAACATCTTGGTTAATGTATCTTATGTGGGTAGAGAACTTATCTGATCGTCAGCCCTTAATGGAAGGCTTACCATGTGTTGCTGCTGTGGAGAGGCACTGCTGGCCTACTTGCTAGGCTGGGGAATTGGAAATCAGGAGAGTCAGAGTCTATTCATAGGGCTGTTGCTGAGCCTTTGTTGCCTGACCTTGAATATTCTTGAGCAAATCATTTAACTCCTCCGAGTTACTGGGCATTATTTTTTTTGTGAAAACAGGTAACATGCTACTTGAAATAACTACTCTTTGAAAAGTGTTTGGATACCTGTAGCTGAAAGGTTCTGGCAACATATGCTATTACTGTGTATACTACTTTTCTGTAGTACTTTTCTGATTCAAATGTCCTTTGCATCAAAGAGGGTATTTTTGACCATTGTTTTTCCATTAGCCATTATTCACTGAGAATAATGCTGGGTATGTTCCTTAGCAGTGCATAGAGATCCTTTGCATGCTAAGAATGATGTGATTGTTTTGCTCCAGTGCCTGCGAATTGCTTTGGCAGAAGTAAAACTTAATATTTTAAAAATATTTATTCCACATTGCCCTATTAATGTACCTTAGCACTGTTCTTGAGGGACTGGTGCTAGCACTGAGATGGGTAGTAGTCAAATTCCTGTGCTAGCGCAATCTCTTGCATCAGCTGAGGCTGCTGACAAGCGTGCTATTTCTACAACAGGCATTTGACCTTTAAAAACTGGCCTTGGATCACTTAGCTGCTTCACATCCATCCCAAAATTGCTATGACACTTTAATGAGGATGAGCCTGATGATCAGGTTTCATTGTGAAGCCTGTTTGGAAATGGGATGCAAAGCGCATATTGTCTACAACCAAACATTGGACTCCACAAGCTTCTCTCTGGGTTTGCCTATTGTTTTAGTGCTTGTTTTTCTTTGACCTTGTTGGATAGATGGATAACAAAATATAAGTGTATTGATGCTTTTAGCAGAATTATCATCTAGATTAATTGTTGGACCCAAGCTTCATCAGGAAGTTTTAGCTTTTTGGGTTTGTTTTTGTTTGAAAGCCAAGCTGAGTTTTGAAACATATCAAATAACCATCCCTGCTGCTATTCCTCCAAACTTATCTGAGATCATAAAAGCATTTCTGTTGGAGTTAAAACCAAGTGATAATTTTTTATTTTGTATTCTGTTAATTTTTTTGTGCACACCTAAAATTGTGGAAGAAAACAGTGAAAGCTGCAATATTTTTTTTGTAGAAAAGTAAACCAAAATATTTTAATCCTGTCAAAGTTCCATTTTCCCCACATAAAATAAATGCATGCCTTTGAAATGTTTTGTTTTTTAACAAAATGATGTTTTTATGATAGAACTGTTTCCTCTTTTTTACTATTCTAGGGATAGCTTTGTGGGATTCACATTGCAAGAGTGACTGATTTGAACACAGGTTATCCTGAACAACTGTACTTTAGCTCAGGAGCTCTCCTTGTCCTTGCTTTCCAAAGAGTCTAACAAAGTCTGTCATAAGGGGGATTCTCTTTCCTAAATAAGGGGGGGGAGGGGGAACAACAACAACAAAAAAAACCCAAAAAAACCCACAACAACCCCATGAAACACCAACCACTGAATACCTATCTCCTCTCAAGTTCCTAACACAGAAATCAAGGGCTTTTCTAAACTAGGATCCTGAATGAGAGCGCCAATTTCAAAGGCTTCCTTTGGAGACTACTGACAGCAGATAGAAGATGTCACATCTGGAGATAAAGCTTTAAGAAGTTCAGACCATATGCTTGACAAGTGCTTTTTGTGTAAATGAGCAAAGTATGTATCTGACTAGGAATGGTGGCGAATTAAAAAAACCTACAAGACATACTTTTTTGAAGAGTATACTAACATCTGTTACATTGCTATGTTGGAAACAGTCATGTGTAACATCCTCTGGGCTGTCCAACCCTCTGCACAGCTAATCTAGTCTTTGATCAAAGTCCACTTTATTCATGCAAGGACAGGAGGGTTTTATAGGTGAACAGTGTATCTGTATTGAAGATCTGGGGTAAACATGGCACAGAGAATTTTCATGAATGTTTCCAGTTTTGTAACTATTGCATGAGTTTTATAATACCTGGGTCCTCTATAGCACATGTTGTCATCTGCTGTTAGTGGCTCTTAAAGGAAGAAGTTCTGATGCAGGTGGTACTTGAGTATTGAGAGGTAATCACCTGTCTAAGGCCTAAAGCCCAGGTCTTTGTGTCTAGAGCTCTGTCAGTACAGCTGCACAGCTTGCACCAATGGTATGAATGCTTACTGCTTGCAAGGAAACATTCTACAAGGTTCACAGAAAGCAAATAATTGAATCAGGTTTGAGATTAAAATGTGTAATTGTGTGAGTTCCCAATAAGTGCCTGTGCTCAGGGGAGGAGGAGAGATGTGTTGTGTGAGCTACATGCCAATCAAAACAGCTGGAATTTCCAACACTGAATAAGAGCAACTATCTATTCAGGTAGAAGGTATAAGTAAATAGTAATTCATGGAGATGATTCCATAGATAATTTCTGAATAACAAAATTTATCTGAAAATCAAGAGCTGTTTCTGCTCCATTCTGGCAGGAGGTAGGAGGAATTCAATGAGTTACATTATTTATGACTTATTCATACAGCTCAGCCTGCACTTCTAATATATATGCTCTGCATCTTTTATAGATGAAGGACTTCCTTCTGCAGGGCTGTGTATTGAGGAACTTTCAAAGCTGCTAAATTTAATTAGGAATTGGGTGTATGTCTGTGACCTCCTTCGTCTCTTCAGTCTCTATTAAAGTATGCTTGCTTCCTTTTTTATTGCATTGATTGAACTTTTTCACATAATCGGACAAAATCTGAAGTCCTCTACAATCATAAATCTTGAGGAAAATCGGTCTCATTAAAACAACTGATTAGAGGTGTTCCTCCAATAGTGTTCTGGCAGTAGTGGGCTCTGCTTTTTCTTTTGAGGAACAAATTTGTAATAACTGTTGCTGCACATCCTAGTGCGCAGCACTGGAGATGCTGTGAAAAACATGGGCTAAGTCACAAAAGCGAAGGAATGGTAGCTGTGGCATTGGCAGTAATCTTTGCCATCCTGCAGTCACTCAAGCACTCTCTGGTAATTAGGTGCAAGTTGACTTAGTGGACTGGAAAAGTGGTTGGCTATAAAAGTTGAGGGGGTGCAAGGGAAGAGGCCTTTGCAGATGCATACAATCCTGTTCTTAATTTATTCCTAGTTGTCCGTCCAGCCAGCTTTGTGGTTTGGACTTGTCGGATATATATTTTATTTCTACTGCTGGTAATCATAATACTGATTTAGTGGTTCATTTAATCTTCCTGCATGGTGCAGTGTGATTTCCTTCAGCGGTGACTTCATGGTGTACTTTTTTAAAAAGGCTGTTCAGTTGCTTAAGGTCTGGCTTAGAAGCTCAGATGGGCCTGGAATACTAAAATCAGAATGTTTGGGTCTTTGTTCATGTAGGATGAATGTATTTTGCTGGGGCAGCTTTATCTGGCAGGGAAGGTGCTTAGGTTCCTCCTCTTTCCCTGTGTTTGGCATGCTTGATGCTGATGACAGGAGCTAGCAGCAATTCTCCTGCATGCTGACACTTTGCAGTCACTCTCTTAGTCCACATGTGCATGCCCCACACCTCTGCAGGTTTGTCCTGCAGACTAACTAGACTCTGGCTGGAGAATCTGTAAATTAGTAGATCTGTTTATCAGACTGTTGATTTAAAAGCAAACATGGCTCCCTCAATAGATACCTTCCCTTCAGATATATGCTTATGATACTCCTTAATGTGTTTTTGTTCATGAAGACATATGCTTTTATATTTTTCTGAAATCTTGCCATTTTCTCTTTAAAACTTCTCCTTCTGATTGTCATCATTCAGAATGATGACAAGTCACGCTAATTGATGCAGTAAATATGAGGAAAGTTTTTGGAGCCATATTTAGTTTTATCTTAAATATTTCAGTTCAACTTGCATTCTTTTTCAATCCACTAGATGAGTGGATTGCCTGTGACTGTCCTTAAAGTGTCTGTGTGTTTATGATGATCAGTTTTTTCTAAAAGATGATTTGGGAAACTGTGGGCACAGAATATTATGGCTGGAATCTACTGGAACTTCAGGATAGGGATGCTTTATGGGTGTCAACCTAGGTACTCAATGTGCCTAACACTGCAAGTACAATTTAGGATGGCTCTGGAAGAAGTTTATTAACTATGATTGTAGTAAAAAGATTTGGACAGCATCCTCTGTGCTGCCCTGTTCTCTGCCAAGTGATTGCAGAGACCCAGCCTATATATTCTTTCAGAAAAGAGAGAGGTGAGGAAAAACTATCATTTCAATGTTAACACAACCAGGTATCCATCCCTGGTAGAGATGGGCTCNGTGGAGGTTGTCAGAGTTTTTACTGTGGATGTGGCTAACAGGGTGCAGAGAGGGACGTGATCATCAGTTACTTCAGACAAAATCTGTTTTATTTTGTAACCAGAGAGAGTCTNAACTTCTTAGCCAGACCTCTCAAATCTTAAATATTAATAACTTTACTGCCACATGGGGACTATCTTGAGTTGAAAAAGTTTTATGGAGAAAAAGAAGTCTCAATATGAGTTTTGATCCTGAGGCCTTAGGAAAAAGTAGGTAAAAACAGAGCGTGATCAGAATGGAGGAAGAAAGGTGGAGGTTGTCAGAGTTTTTACTGTGGATGTGGCTAACAGGGTGCAGAGAGGTACGTGATCATCAGTTACTTCAGACAAAATCTGTTTTATTTTGTAACCAGAGAGAGTCTTCTCAAGGTCTTGATCCTGGTGCATTTGAGGAAGATGCACTATAGATGTGCCTTATTTCATGATTCCCACTTCATGTATCACCCTAACAAGAGGCTGTGCTTTATAGTTACAACACAGGGAAAGTGGCCAGTGAGAAAAAAGAGCCCACCATGAACAACCAGAACAAATCTATCCAGGAACCAGGAGAGCACCTCTTGCTGTTGGTGTGGTCAGTTTTAAGGCCTGAAAGCTGATGAACAAGTGTGCAGCTAATGTGGTATGAGCTACATCCAACCAACTTCATCTTGTTTCAGTGGGGAAAACAACAGTTTAGCTCGATTTTTCTCTTTACAGTAAAATATCAAAACTAGATCCTCATTCCCACATTAGTGCACATTATGAGCTTTCAGAAACTTTGCTATCATAACACCTTTGTCAGCTTATGGTCAGCTCAGTATACTTTAGTGTTTTCATTGCTGCTTTCATCTTTTGAACAGAAATAGGCTAATGTTTTGATGTTTGCTTGTGAAGTANAGCTTGCTGGCTGCCACAGTTCTAATAAGGAATCAAACAGTAAGGTGACAATATGAAGAGGTGGCTCTTGGTGGAGCCTACAGGGGTGGTGTACCTGGTATTATCTTATCTCAGCAGTGGGGGGCTGGAAACAATCACAGCTTTTAGTCAGGGNTCTACGTATGATGATGCAAAATGAATATTTTTCTGTTTAAATCTTTTATCCAGCATGTGCATATGTGGACTGAATAAAGGCAGGAATTTGCATGCCAAGTTACTGCTGTGCAGCTGTTGCCCTTTTCATGATGCACATAATTATTTTAAAAACATGAGTACTTCCACAAGTATATCAAAGTTCTCTGCTGAGATATGGTCACTTCTCCCTCTGCAGCTAAATCGAGCCCACTGGCACCTCTATCTTGATTTATTCTTTACGAAATTATCCACATCTATTAAGTTCATACAGATTAATTTCTTCAAGATGCTTGCTTTCCCACTTTACAATTCAATCAAATATATGATTTAACTAAAATAGAGTAGATTGAAATACCTGTCATCGATCAATCACTTGATTTCCTGAGAGGAATCACTTGCACCTCTCACTTCACTGAGGCTGTGGTTTTATCAGCATCTCCTGTTGTTAGCAGATCTCAATTTCAACTGTTTGATTTTTTTGTTTCCTTATTTTTCTCTGTACCCTTTGCTTCCTGTACATTGCTGTGAATGTCAGAACATGTCTTATCTCTTCTTTGCTCCATTTTTAACTTAAATCTTGCTGTGATAACACTAGCCTCTAAAAGCTGCCAATCCTACTTGTTAAAAATAATGTGGTTTTAAGAGCCTTCAGGCACCACTCATTTAGTTATGCTTTGAGTTTTTTATTCTTGTAGACTTGGAAGTTCTTATAAACTTATGAGTGTGTGTATGGGTTCTTGTTTTCTGATTTTTTTTTTTAAGCAAAACCTGAGTCTCTAAAAGAAAAGGCAACCAGAGGAGCAATGAGATGGATTCCAGCAGACACAAGTTCAACTTCAAGATTTGTGGCCATGTACCTCTGGGAACAAGGTTCTTCCACTGGGTTTAGATGGAAATTATGTAGTTGATGTCTCTACTTCACAATCTTTTGACACTTTTTATCTCAATCGCTATCATTCTATAGCTGTATGACTGCTTTTAATATCTGAGTAGCTCCCAGTATTCATTCTCATGTTTTTGGAGATAGGGATGAGACATGGGGAAGGTAAATTACTTAACCAACATCATACAGGAAACTGGTGGTGGATCCACTGTAATGTAGCCTTATGCTCTTACTGTATTACCTTTCATTTTCTCTAAGTTTGACTCCAGTTTTTGTTTAATCCTGTGTCATTGGAGGTGGTTACTTCAGCCCCAAATTCCCTCCCTGTGGATGCAAACTCTGAGATAAGCCCAGTGATGTGGGAACAAACTTTGAAGGCAGTAAACACAAACTGCCAAACATAGCCAGTTACAAGAAGAATTAAATTGTTCATTAAGACTTTAATCTAGGGTTTTCACAACAGCATACACTTTCAGTGGCGTAACTCGGGCTGCACCCTTGGTTGGAGGAAAGCTGTTGTAGGTTAATGCTGAGCGAGGCACTCTCTATATTACCACCTCCCGAAGGAAAAGGAAATTAGAATCTCTGCAAATTCTGCTAAGCTGGAAGCNAGTGAGCCTGGGTTGCACATGTATGTTTCTATCCTTTGTGAGCACTAAGATGAACACCAGATTTTGGTTGATTTGCATAGGGCCTTCAAGCATTTGTTGCTCATTGTGGCTGGACTAGGTTGATGGTCACTTTTTTGGTGTCTTTTATTT